>JNEK01002894.1:0-21698 GCA_000697295.1 Mucor indicus B7402
TTTTTTAAACAAAAAAAAAAAAAAAAAAAAAAAAAAGATAAAGATGAGAATTTTATGTGTATTCATGTTATGCCTTTGTTTTACGTTCTTTTCCAATGCCTTAAAAAGAGACATGTTGGTTGTGTTTGAGTTTACTATAAATTCGTCCTGTTGTTGTTGAGAGAGGTCAGTTAATATTTGATCATAGTCTTTGATTTGAACCCCTGATTCTTCAAGATGTGTCTTCACTTGGTTTGTAATTGATACTGGGGATTGTATGTAGAGTAATGCTGCGTCTTTTGTAATCACCGCATAAGAGAAAAAAACAGGGCAACAGTGAATGTCAGAACCTCTCAAATTAAACAGCCAAGCAATTTCATCTAGTGACGAGATAATGATGCTTTTCCCTTGAGTGGCCTCTCTTAAGTCTTTTAGCTTATTCTTTACCGACTTTCCTGCATATTGAATAGGATGCACTTTGATTGGGTGTGAAGGTCTCGGTGGGCGATTAGTGCGAATTGTATCCACAGGGTTTTTGTCTAAATACACTATATTTGAACCAATTGAGCTCAGCTCTTTATCTAGTTTTTTAGCATTGCCTATAGTGATTACACTTGGGTCGATCCCAATATTGGAGTTTGGTGGAATATACTATAAAAAAAAGAGCCAGTTTCTCAGGTTTGGAATATCATATCAGATTATGAATTTCTTTACTTTGATCAAATACTCCTTCCATGTAGGCACGCCCGGTAACCCTTGTTTCATAAGTTCCCAGTATTTGCTATCTAATTGATTGGATGCTTGTAAGAAGTATCTGCCATCTGTGAAGAGTGCAGCTTTGTTTTTTGTAACAATAGCACAACCTATTATAGGTAACTGTTAGCACATACATAGAATATGCATATTGCACTTGTCAAAAAGGAACCTGCTGATCCTGTAAACCCGGATAACCAAGCCCTTCTATTATCACATTCAGCAGTGTATTCGCTCTAATATATAGAAATTGTTTTGTTTGTAAACGTTCAATTCTTAATGTTTAACCTTTTTACTTGATGAGCATCTTCAGAAGGAATAACTCTTAGCAGAAATGATATTAGAAAAAAGAAAATATAAAATGTATGACATGTCAAGCTTACAAGGCATCGATGTTGTAAAATGTAGCTCTCAAATTACTGAGTTTCGTTCCTGCAGTTACGTTGTTTAATGAAGAATAAGATCTCCATAAAGTTGATTTGCAATTGTTGAAACCTACTTTCAACATTTATATTTAATCTTGGGAAAGATCACAAAAAAAAAAAAAAAAAAAAAAAAAAAAAAAAAAATTGCAAAAAGTGTAGAGGTGGGATTTGCTATTTGAACACGGTTAATTAAAAAACTTTGCTAAATGTGCACGTTCATTACACACAAACTGTTGAATCTTTACTGAACAATAGATGCTTCTTTTGTATGATATATCTGTCTGTTTTCGAGACAACAAGCCCTATTTCTCACTATAATAAATCAAATGAGAGACATACAACAAAGACCACAATTTGACAACTTACCTCCTTTATTATTATTTATTATAAATACATAGGGGCTATTATTATGAGTCCTTTTACTTTTCTTTTATACATTTATACAAACTTATATCATTCGAGAAGGGGATTACTTTTGCTGTGTGTAATGAACATGCAAATACCTAGCAAATCCAGAGAAATAAGACCCCAAGAAATAGGTCCCTAAAATTCACCAGAACCATTTTCCAAGGAAGACCGGCAGACACATTTGAAGAGCTGTTCTACAATACAGGAATATATATACTCACTGGCAAGTTTTACATCTATGAATAAAATTTACTTATATATATATACATAGGGTAGAAGCAAAAGCTCGATACAATCAAATATAATGGATTTAAATGTGGATGAAGGAATAAGCCCATCTTAAAAATAGCAAATATCCAGATAATGGGTTGTAGTAGTCAAATTAATTGATAATCATTTGTATACGTAGCCAATTCAATAGTAGATACCATCAACCGACTTACAATTAAAGAAAGAAATCATATTGGTCATTGATATACATTGTACACTGCAAGTATTATATAAAACAGACATTTAATGACAAGAAAAAAAAAAAAACCAAAGCTTGCTCCAGTTTGGAGATATACATAGCAAACATTTTATTATGGGCATATTTGACATCATTTATATCATATTCACCTATTCTCTCCATTTCAGTTTTTTTTTTTTTTTTTTTTTTTTTTTTTTTTTTTCGTGAACCAACAAATTGGACCATTTTTAGTAGACAAATAGCTTCAATCATTACTTGTATATATCTTAAAGAATGGAAACACTGTTGTGCTACCTATAATCTTTTTAAAGAAATTGCTGAGATTGTGGAACCCAAAAAGATCAATTCATGAGGTTTTCGTGTGTGCAAAGTAGCTTCCTAAACACCAAATTTATCTTTTCTTCAAGATGTCTATTTATTCTTAAGCGTGGTGGTTTCAACACTGTCTACAACAAAAAAAAAAACACAAGTTACTATGAATATTTACACTTTGTTATCACTTGATCTCAAATTTACGAACTCTGAAGTTTAAGCCACATAAGGTTCGCAAGCTCATGTAGCTAATACACATTAGTTTTTAAATTAAAGTATGCGTGTGTCGTGCGCAACGTTTCGTTAATAACATCGAATGATTTCATTATCTCAGATCTTTTTTTTTTTTTTTACATCTGCATTAAATCGGTAAACCTGTATACTGGATAGGCTTAGAACTGTCAGAATAGAAAAGATTAAAGTTAGGAAGGCGATGAACAATCAGGTAGAATTTCCAAAACGAAGAATGAGATCAGGATTTTGTGTTCCTTGATTTAGTCTTATTTAATACAAGCTGGTATTAGGCTTGTAACCCAAAAGTATAAAGTTGCAGAATATTGATTAAACTCATAGAAGAGACTCAAGCACAAATGACCTAGAATATATGTTACTTCTTCTTCTAAAGCGCTTTCGATGGTAAGGTATATCAAAGAACTACTATTACAACTCATTTCGTGAAATATGAGGACTGTCACGCAAAACTTCATGTAACATCGTTTCTTGTATGTAACCAACTGCGCTCCACATGCTGAGTAAATAAAAGAAGAAAGAAAATAGCAAACTCAAAAAAAATTGTTCTTTTCTTCATCTTTTTTTATTTTTTACAAGCTGACAAAATGGAAGACGCAGTATCCATACCACTACCATTCGAATATAAGGGTATTGAAATCAACAGGGTTGACACGGTTGACTACACAATATCTACATATAACTCAAAGCCCCATCGAGTATTGATGCTGGATATATCTACTGATCGAAAATGGATAACATATCTCACAGAAACCTATTCGGACGATAAAGAAGCATCCAAGAATGAGGAAAATGCATTGCTAGACGAAGCCAAATCAAAAAAACACTACCTGACTGTTAGATCGTTCGATGAAACCCACTTGCCTTCAAAAAGCTGCTCAATCTCTCTTGACGTGACAGAACTCATCAAGTTCAATGAAACTGACAGATATAACTGTATATCCATTTCACGTGACGGAAGAAGGGTTGCTTTGTCTTACTTTTTCACTCAGTTTAGATGGGGTTTAAACGATGTATGTTTTGTGTTCGAGTTTGCTGACTCATACACGCAGCTATCAAAAATAAAAGATGTACCAAGCAATGGTCGTGCAGTCTTTCTGGATAATGGACAGTTAGTGCTTCAATACTATGGTTATTGGGCAGTGACTAACGAAAATTACAAAACCATGTACGAAGTTGACTTAAGAAAAGATGACCTGCAACTCTACACTTTGAGCTACTTGAGTCGATCTAGCTGGGAACTTCCACCCATTGAGGAGCGCCAACTTGATGAGGCCATAGAGGGAGACACTGCCATAAAAACAGTCACCAACGTTACTTATACTTCAAGATTGACAGAGAAAAACGTGATTCTTACTACATCGTTCAAATCCAATCAGATATGGTCGCTTCTTGACAGAGGCTGTCTTTTGGCGTCTATCAAAGCGGAAGTTCAAGACAATATCTTTACATTCTCCAGTAATATGCAGTTTTTTGCTACCTACAGTAACTTGACTGCATTATATGCCATTTACAATGTTAAGAGTAGTCTGCAAACATCTCAGTTCAAGTCCCAGGTTGCTTTGAAAGAAAGTGAAGAATTCATCGTGACCGATGCTCACTTTTATAACGAGGACAAATACTTGGTTGTCGCTGGTGTTTTAACTGACAAAGAATCACTCAAGACATTGGCTACTTTTGAAGTTTGGCACATTGAATCAGAAATATCAATCTATTACGTATCAAAAGAAGTCAAAATTGGTAAAAGAGAAAACAGAACTATCTATCCATTCATTTTCGAAGAGCCTTATAGTGGTGGTTCGTCCGATGAATCTACTGTGCATGAAAATGGAAAAGATATGACTGAAACGGTGTCTGTAACCAGCAATTCCAAGAATAAAGCAGCGGATCTACCTGCTGGAATCACCGACATCAACGAAAAGAATGTCAGCCAAATAAGAAAAAAGCCAGCTAGACTTTTGGGCTTCTACACAACAAGATTTGAAAATGGCGATATTGCCTCAGATGTGTTGGAGCTAGATATTTTTCAAGAGATTCATGTAGAAGAATATGAAAACTTTTTCGAATGGAAAAATGCCATCACTAGTAAGGGTTAGTTCACTAAAATAAGTCTTTTTATAATTGCAAAGATTCTCATAATGCAATATATATAGGTGACTCGAGTGATTCAGGATGGCATAGATTGAAGGAGCCCGTCAATTTCTGCTTGGATAAAACAGACGTAGAACTTACCGGATTCAAAGCTATTTGTTTCGCAAGACGAATCGATGAAGACCATCTTTGCTATCTTCGATTTGACTCCAATACAGTTCAAATGTGGCAGCTATCTTTGGCCTCATTCCATGGAAAGAGTGGTATTGTTGAATCTGACAAATTACTATTTGTTTACGCTTACAAAGCTCCTCTCAATGCAAAATTCGACCCTGCTCCCAGCTACCGTATTGACTTTCAAGAAGTTGGTCAAGCAATTCCTTGTCTTTCTTTTGTCAATAGTTCTAATGAAACAAGCAGAATATTGGTAAACACTACTATGAAATCCGACACCTCAGTGCATACGTACTATACCGAAGAGCTATTCTTCCCATCAAATCCATTGAAATGGGCTGAAGAAAAGACTGAAACTCATTCAAAACTAGAACATCAATACCTCAAGGGCGCTTGTCAAGCATTCATGTACTATACTGAAGTGTCGAAGCAAAAAAATTTACCAGAAGCTACCAAGGTGAATACAAATAACTTGTTGTTGTTTTTTTAGAGTACTAATTCCTCTCAATAGAATGACGTACAACAAATTATTAAGAAAATTAAATTCAATATCAAGGGGTTGATCAATACACTGAAGAAACGCAATTCGCTTTATTTTACGTCTATGTCTGGTAGTAAAATTCTTTTTCTTTTGACTGCATTTAAAGAAGGCCATGAGATTATCTATCAAATTCTTCGTACAGACCATCTTCCTGTCAATGTTTACCCAGGTGGTAGACTGATTAACGACGATGGCACTCTTGATAATAACAACTCCTTGACTGCGCTTATTGACAAAAAGAACTACAATTTGTATAACCTTCTACTCAACAGATTATTACTTTATGCTAAGTCACAAGGTGTTGGCGGCCTTTCTGTTATAACCGACGCTTTAATACGACTTCAAGATAATCAGCAACGAGGTAAAGGCAGCACATGACAAAGTACATATCAACGCTAATACCTGCATTTATTAGAAATTTTACTCAGTAGTTGCAGAAAAGTCTCTTATTTGTGCGTAGAAAACACCCCCTTACCTGTAGCATCAGGTGAAGTCATTCTACAAAGATACTACCTGGAAAACAGGAACTTGTCCAACTTTAGAAACCTGGATACATTTTCATGCGTAGAATCACTCCCCACTCTACGGGAAAACGGAATCCGGCCTTTCATTAATTTCCTTTCAGATGTTGCTATTATTATCTTTAGGACTCTAAAAGGTTTCCTACTTTACCTTGGACCAGCTATCGCTGCTAGCTCGCCTAAGCCCCTAAGATATATAGGTAATGGTATATATAACTTTGTTCAACACGAAATTAGAAGCTATTTTCCTACTGTTCCTGTTGATTTTGTCAAGCTTTGCGTTGTCCCGCTTGTCCAGTTCAATTCATACTACGTTTATCCTGAAGATAGAGATACAGAAGATGTTAATTTGCCTGTTAAACATAATTTATTGGACAGAATGAAGAGGACCAAGGAGAAAATGTTTGGCAAGCAAAGCGTGTTTACTCGAACTGCATCCAATATCGCAGACAACAGTATTTTCAATGAAGGTGACACTGTGTTGGAAATTATGTTGCAACACAAATGGAAGCAGTTTGCTCATTTTAGGTTCGTCATTGTGTGCTGTGTTCACTTGCTCTTTTATATAACGTACTCTGTCGGTGTGTCATTTGCAGAAAAGTCATTTGGCTACGTGTTGGGCTCACCTATTACTGACAAGGGCCAGTTAGCTTGTATCTGCTTGATGTTCATTAGCGCTTTCGTTTTGCTATTCCAAGAATGTCATCAGTTCAAGAGGGCCCGAGGTAAAATTAATTACATACTGTCTCCATATAACTGGGTCGATCTAGCGGCTATCGTGCTTCCTACAATTATGTTTGTTGCAATGATTGAAAATCATGCATACTTTGTAAGTGTAGAAGATTATAGAGAGCAAAGATGAAAGTAACGCAAATATTATAGGACGAATTAAATAGTTTTACTGCATTAGTACTTTGGCTCCATGGTATATTAAGAATGAGAGTTTGGAGATTCATTGTAAGTTAAAGAAAAAGAATATCAGGTTGAAAATGGCTCTCAAAACTAATGTGCTTCTCTTTTAAAGGGTATCAGTCTTGAAACGATCATTCAATTGTCTTTAACGGTCAAGGAAATTCTGTTAATTATGGTGCTTATTATCTGTGCTTTCACGAATGCTTTCTTGGTACTTCTTGCTCATAAAGAAGATGCTTACTTTCAAGAAAACTATGGAGGATCCGTTACAATAACTGGTCAAGATACACCTAGTCCTATTACATTTAGTGACACAACGGCAGGAAATCCGTTTGGTGATATTTTCAAGTCATTTGCAGCTGTATGGTTCTTTATTTATGGTGTCTGGGATCCTGTAACCGGCGGTGATGCTGGCGATAATAATGTCATTATTGTATTGCTCATCGTTTTTTCTCTCGTTGCTGTTTTGATCTTCTTTAACTTGGTCATGTAAGTAGATGAATTGAATGAAATTAATAGGTCAGTAGCTGATGCTCTGTTTTATTATAGTGTCTACATGTCAAGCAAGATTGAAGAAATTATGTCGGTGGGAACAAAGGCTTGGATCAGACATTTTGCTTGTAAGTACTATAATCTATAACAGTTCTGAAAAACTGATATTTAAATTATATATATATATTTATATATTTATATGTAAATAGCTGTTGTTGCAGAAATTGAAGAACTATGGTGTTTCCCTCATGAAAGACATGATAGAAAGAGGCACCCTTCCTTTATTTTCTATTATGCCCATATGGATAATATTGAAGAACAAGAAGAGATGCTTGAAAATGATACTGGAGAATTAATCCAAAAACTAGATAATATCTATAAACCTGTCGATGAAGAAGAGGAAAAGCAAGAGGAAGACAACTTGCAAATGATAGTTGCTGAACCAGCCACTTACAGTAGCACTAAAAAGACCTACAAAGATATTGAGCTCAACTACAGTGCTAAACTTGTTGAGCATATCAAGAAATCAAACGAGTTAATAATTGAAAAGCTTAATATTTCAGACTTAAATCCAAATCAAGACTTGAATCAGTTGAAGCGCGACATTCAAAAGCTTAGCAGCTTGATGCAGGACGAACTAGTTCATTTGGACCAAGTATTTAACGAATCTTAGAATATATTTACATGGTCAAATACCTACTTTTATTCCAATAAACATGTCTATATAATTTTAGCCCTATTTTTAAGTAATACTGAGAATAGATAAGCACCTACTTGTTCATTTGGATTCATCGAAATTTAGCTCTAGAAACAGGAGATACTTTTTTTTAATAGATCCCTACTAATATGTAAGCATTTTACTATATATTTCTTAAAATGGTTTAAAAAAAGACGTGAAGAAAACACTTTCTTGGAAACTTGTGTCAGTAAAAATTGAAGGCTGAGCAAAAGGGTCTCATGATTACACTTTAACGATCAAAATTAAACTGAGTATTTCTCAAATATGTAAGATAAACTGATTGGCTCAACATTCCTAAGTAGCCTTCTAATATATGAAGAAAGAAAGTATTCTTCTTTTTTATCAACTGACTTCATACAAATTATAATAGACTTGTTACTGTTGATCATCAGAAATAGTGTAATAGAACACATGGGGACACATATATACTTTGTGATTTTCATGTTAAATATGGTACAAGCATGAAATTAAAGGGCACGTATCACGAAACTTTCATTGATGATCAGCTTCACTTTAGATCTTACCTGTCAATCAAAACATCATATTGTATCAGATCACATCTCGTCCTCATGACTTAAAGAGGACAGACTAAGTTTTGGCACGCAGAAAAACAAATGATAATAAGAAAAAATGTATATCCTTTTTGTCTAACTTAGTTACAGATTTATTTGTGTACTGTTATTGATGCACGATTGTTACGCATAATCTTTATAACTAGAACGCTTAGAGCCAGATATAGTAAAGTAAAGCTTATATATATAAATCGAACGACAGATCACAATGTAATACCTTCCTAAAGCAGCATTTTAGAATAGTAAAATAAAAACTGTCTTTTTTCTTTATCTCTTCCTTCTTTATACCAACTTACATGGATTCAGTAAGCATACAGTTTCCTCACACAGAGCATGTATCTGATGACACTGATCAGATAAGCTTGAATATACAAAAAACTGAGGTCTACTTTCAAATGGTAATCTTAAGAGATACCACCTTAAGTTTGAAACACGTAGCCTATATCACCAAAAGATCCCTTCAAGACAATATGGGTGGGCGAGAAGAACAAACAAATACAGCACAATATTTCTTGACAGTTCGGAACTTTTATGAAACAAGGCAAATGGCTACTCCTTCATTTCACTACACAGTCAATATAACCAGTACAATGAAATTTGATAGTGAAGATGAATTCATATTTCTATCTCTATCTCAAGATGGTACAAAAGTCGCGCTGTCTTCTTATTCACTCAATCCCAAGAAAAACGGAAAATGCTATTTATATCATATCAGTAACAGCAGCAAAAATTTAAAGTGCGTGAAAACCATTCAGGCTCAGGGCAGAGCTGTCTTCTTAAAAGACAATAGCTTACTGATCGTACACGGCTCTCATATCACAAAATACAATGAAAACTACAACGAGCAAGATTACACCCATTTCAACACAGATGATCGTGACACAAATGTCAATTATTTTGGGGCTTTGGCTGTTCCCAGCTGGGCACTAGCGCCATCTCAAACAGAGAATCATGACATTTCAGTCTACAATAAAGCCGTCAACAACTTGATCTACAACACACGTTTTATTCACCAGAGCAACAACATATACATAAAAACGGTTCCTCAGCAATGCCTACTTTGGTCGCTGAAGGAGAGAAATATACTGATCGCTACTATTACTCGAGAAATCAATGAACACATTATCTCTTTTTCGGAGAACGGCGAGACAATGGTCACTTATAACACGCTGACAAAACTCATTGCATTGTATAATTTGAAAAGCGGACTTAAAACAAGCGAGTTTCATTCACAGGTTGAAATGAAACAAAAGGATTTCTTTGGAGCCCTTTCTGTGCGCTTTTACAATGACAACAAGTATTTAGCTATTGCAGGTGTACTCATAGATTCTGATCGTCCAGCAGACTCCAAAGTCGTATTTGAAGTATGGTATATTGATTCAAAAGTGTCCGTGTTATGTATACAAAACCCAATTCAATTATGTGAAAAACCCTATAAAATTTACGGTCCAATGTTTTTTGAAGAAGAAAAGGAAAGCAGCAGTAGTAGTAGTAGTATAGAGGATAATACAAATGGCTATGGTATTGATTCTGAGATTACTGAAAAATCGGAAGACCACACTGAGGTGGGGGACCAACAATCTACTGGTAAAAACGGAACTGCAACAGCTGAAAAACTTCCGAAATTGATGGGAATATATACTACTAGTCTGGATGGATTCAATCTTACTTGGGAGAGATTAGAGCTTAATATCTTTGAAGAAGAAAAAGTGCAAGAAGAATATGATACAATTAAAGATTGGAGAGCAGCCATCAGTTCAAATGACAGCAATAAGACGAATAGTGGATGGTGGTGTCGCCTGAAAACACCAGTTAGCTTTAGCTTCCAGACATGGGAAGATGATATGATTGATTATTCGGTCTGCTTCGCTAAATGTAATCAAGATAAGCTATACCTTCTTCAAGTCAGGCAGTACTCTGTGCTTTTGTGGAGAACGCCTCTAGACTACTTTGAGAAAGAAAATAACCCAATTGATGATGCAGAGCTCCTCTTTGCTCATGGTTACAAAGGTTCTAATTTTATTTGTATTGACTTTTACAAAGTAAACGAATCCTTGCAAAACCCTGTCTTCTTTACAAAGAGCTCAAGTAAGAATGAAAGATTAATAGTGCACACCAATTACTTGCCATGTTCTGATGACGAGGAAGATGACAGACGTAATGTTGACTTTACAGAGGAAATATTTTTGTCATTTGATTTGTTCAAGTTGGAAGATACCGACAGCGAAAAACAACTTACTGAGTTTGATTATTTTTACTTTAAATGTGCATGCCAAGCGTTTACCTTGCATATTGACTACATGTTCGACTTTGAGGCTTCCCCGGAACAGAAAAAGGTAAGGATGAATTATCAATGAGAGATCAATATTTTAATAGAAACTACCTTTTACAGATCATGAATATAATAAGTAAAAAAATTAAATCTATCATATACAGTATTTTGAGGAGAATGAAGAAGAACAAGTCGCAATATTTTACAACAGCTTCAGGAAGTGATCTTATGACCGTCCTTGCAGCCTACGGAGATGCCACTGAAATACTGTATCAAATCATTCGAACGGACGAGCTTCCAATTAACATATTCCAACGTGGACAGGAAAAGACACCCAATGGGTTTTTCATCAATGACAATGCTCTGATATCACTAATTGATGGTGAATATTACAACTTGTACAACCTGTTGCTCAACCGACTGCTGCTTCATTCTGTAAACCAAGGTGTTGGCGGTCTTTCCTGCGTAACCGATGCTTTAGTGCGTCTTCAAGTAAACCACCAAAGAGGTACAATATAAGCACTTCCTAATGTAAAACCAAGTTTCTAAACTACTATATGCATAGATGAGCTGGTCCGTAGCTGTAACAAACTGTCGTTCTTATGCTTTGAATCTTATAAGCTTCCAGCAGATCAACGTGAACTGGACCTAAAAGAAGAATCGCTCTATGAAAGGAACCTAACTAATTTCCGCAATCTCGATATATTTTCATGCCAAGAACATTTGCGATCAGGAAAATCCAGTTTATTATGGCACCGATTATTGTCGATAAAAACCATACTTTCAGAAGGGTTTGGAAAGATCTATTTACCTGGTTTTATCAAAGATGCACTTACTCCAGTCAAGGCCTATATCGAAAAGGAATATAGAATATACAAACCCAAGGTACCTCCGGCCCTCATTAAACTTTGCGCGGTTCCTCTCGTGCATTTTAACTCTTACTACCTTTATCCTGAAGACAGGCATTGGAAACGTAATTTGAAAAACAAGACTGCTTTTTCGACAACCAACTCCTTTATTGAAAACGCATCGAATATACAAGAATATAGCGTCTTTAATGAAGGCGATACTGTC
Source organism: Mucor indicus B7402 (assembly GCA_000697295.1). Taxonomy (NCBI): domain Eukaryota; kingdom Fungi; phylum Mucoromycota; class Mucoromycetes; order Mucorales; family Mucoraceae; genus Mucor; species Mucor indicus. The sequence continues at coordinate 11,984 of JNEK01002894.1, forward strand.
TTTGAAATCATGCTGCAATACAAATGGCAAACATTTGCGCGCTCGAGGTTCTTTTTGATCTGCCTCATTCATCTGACATTTTATATATCCTATACCGTCGGTGTCTCGTTTTCAAGAGAAGTGTTTGGATATACGCTGGGTTTCCCTCTTACTGACCACGGGCAAATTGCTTGTATCTGTCTTATGTTTATCAGCGCTTTTATTTTAGTAGTTCAGGAGTTTCATCAGTTTTGCAGGGTCATAGGCAAAATCAACTATCTGCTGTCTCCTTATAACTGGGTCGACTTTACCGCCATTATTCTTCCCGTCGTCATGTTCAGTTCAATGCTTGCAAACTACTCGCATTTTGTAAAGTCTAATATAAAAAAAAAAGCTGCCCATCTGACGAACTAATATGATCAATGTTATAGGACGAGCTTAACAGTTTCACGGCCCTAGTGCTTTGGTTACATGGTATACTAAGAATGAGAGTTTCCAGATTTGTCGTAAGAGAAAAGACACAGTGTGCTACTAGCTAATTATGCGGCTAAACAGGTGCTATTACATATAGGGAATAACGCTAGAAGTAATCATTCAATTGATCTGGTCAATCAAGGAGATCTTGCTGCTTTTATTTCTTATCATCTGCGCCTTCACTAACGCTTTTATCGTTCTGCTTTCTCATAAGGAAGACGAGTACTTTCAAGAGCAGTACTCTGGCACGTTGACTTCCGGTGACGGAGCCACTAGTAACGTCACAATAAGCGATTCAAGTACTAGTAATGCATTTACAGACTTGTACAAGTCATTCTCGGTTGTATGGTTTTTTATTTATGGTGCTTGGGACCCTGTGACAAGTGGGGATTCCGGGGACAATAAGGTTATTACTGCCTTGTCGATTCTGTTTTCTCTTTTTACGATCTTGATCTTCTTCAACTTGGTTATGTAAGTGTCACGTCTTAAAGTTTACTGCTTCAACTATCAAGAACTACTGCTAAAAGTTTATTTTCTTTCTATTACAGTGTTGACATGTCGAACAAAATAGGGGAAATTAGACAACTAGGAAAAAAAGCATGGTAAGAGCATAAAATACAATCAAATAACTAACTGCAACAACTTGTAAAAACTAACACAACAATTCATTGAACTAGGATTCGGCATTTTGCTTGTATGTTATAACGCATTATTTCACAAGCAATCTTTACTTATATTTTGCTCTAGCCGTCATTGTAGAAATAGAACAACTATGGTGCTTGCCCTCAGAAAGATACAATAAGAAAATGCACCCTTCTTACATATATTACTACGGACATGCTGATGATGTCCGCAAAAAAAGGGAGTTCATAAAAACGGAAACAGAAGAGCTTATAAAATCATTAGATGGCGAATACGATATTGATTTTATCGACTTGGAGACAAGTCACCCTCATGATGACAAGATGAAATCAGGTACTACTAGTGGCAATTCATCCCGCACTGAGAACCAGGTATTGAATAATGATACATATACTGGAACAGAACATGCTTTCAATATGCAGCTTATTGAACACATGGAAAGATCTAGAGCAATGATTCATGAAAAGCTTCACTCTCATCCAAGCACTAAAGAGATACAAGACCTGAATAACTTGATGCAGCATGACTTGATTTATTTGAAAACAACACTAGCTACTTTAGCAAGCAAATACAATGATCCTTAATAAACTTAACGTAAATAGACTATTATAAATACCCATGATTCAATTTATAACCAACCAATATATGTTTAATCAGTGTATCCTACATCAATAAGCAATTCTACATATATCTCAAAGCATATTTTGAAATAGCGTGTTAAAGTGTTTATTCGTGATTTAGCCTCTATCAACATCATATACCCAAGGTTGAAAGTAAGCTGTCGATCTATCAAATAATTCTATTACCCTATTGTTGATATGTCCATACACTTTCTGGAGTCTGTATCTTGTGGACAGTTTTGGTTCATCAATATGTAGTAAATGCTGTTGCTGTTTGAAACTAGTATCTGATTTTTGATGATGGTATGGATGATGCTGATGAATGTGGTGATGCTGATATTGGTTTATAGGTAATGCTGATATGTTTGTTAGTTCTTTATTTGATAACAACTCGTCTTCTGTCAATGAGCTGATCTTGTAAAAATGTCTCTCTGCAAAGAATTCCGGGTCTATATTTAGAAATCTAGCTAGTTTTTGAAACGTGCCTGATGGGTTCAATAAGATATCTTCTGTCCTCATGATAAACAGTTGAGAAGCGGGGAAGTTTTGTAAGAATGGTATTAACGCTGGGTAATACATTCCCTTTGCAAGTGCGTTAAATGAATGTGTATCATTTGTGACTTTCCAAGAAGCTATTTGAGATATAGTTGAGCCCAAAGAGTTTGTCCAGTTGGTTGTAGTTATTACCTCTAATTTCGCTTCCTTCATGACATCGAACAAATCCCTCCCAACCTGTCTGTGTACTTGTATGCCCACACCTCCTTAATATCGGTAATTCTAGTTCTATTAAGTCTTCGAATGATAATTTTGTATCTCGTATTTCTGATAGTAATGTTGTGTATATTAGAAACTAAATCTGAAGATAGTATATCGTTTTCCTTGTTTTACCTGGTTTTTCGTATAAATATTGAGAATAAGCTCTAGCAATTGGCTCTCTCAAAAAAAATACCAACTATTAAAAAAGAATGATTTGAGACTTTACAGACATATCCTGTCAAACTTCCTTACTTTGACATGAGGTAAAATGTCCTTGATTCTTTTTGCAGTTAAATGGCTTTGGTAGAGATAATGTGGTGCATTCTCACCTACTATCCATTTCTTTTTATCTACAATATCCTGTTGATTCGTTATGAACGGAAACTGAGAAATATAACTATCAAACGCGCTGGCTTCATCAAAGCTCTCATCATCAAATACATGTTTTGCAGTCATATAATTGCTATTGTCAACCGAATCATAGACTTGAGGATGTTGCTTTAATTTTTGAAAGACGTAAGATGCACCTGAAAATTCACTCCCAGCAAGAATAAATGAAGGCACCGGTTTGGCGCATAAAGTTTGTGTATGAGGACAGTTCCTAGGATGGTATACTAATAAACAAGTCAATCAGCCAAGTATCTCAAATGCAAATACAGCTTATTGTATTAACTACTATACATTGTGAATGATGTATTGATGAGGATGGTTGATTATGTATATAGTTTCTAAACTTTGCTGGTAATTTACGAGATGTGAAAGGTAAAAAGATGTGTTCTTCATCGTTTTGGTCAATATCGTTCCATTTAAATACATTGAATGAAAAAAGTTGGTTAACCATAATAAATAAACAGAAGGTTGTAAGTATAATGGATAGTAAAAAGTATTGCCATTTAAAGAATGTCACTCGAATTCTGCCAGAAGGTAATGTCTGAATTCTTCCACCCATAATTAGTGCAAAAAGTGTAATTAATAAACGACTTAAGATTTTCCAAAGTGTGGAGCTTTCTCTAAAATCCTCTTCTTGCTGCCTTCTTGTCATTTATTTTTGTTATAAAAGGATCTCTCAATTAGAGTAGTATAACTTGGAGAAAATACTACCCCCAGAAATGGTGCTTTCAAGTACAATGAAACACAAGCATAGGACGATGTATTCTCATTGGAAGAATCATAGCCTCCGCTTAAAAACAAACAGTAGCAGATCAGCATAAATTATAGTCGAACCTATGGAATTTAGTGTTTTCTCAAAAATAAACGGCAGTCTAATTGTCGCATATCTTCTGCACCTTTTTGTCCCTCTCTCTTTTTTAACAAAAATATAACATAATGATAAATACCTTACCTTTTTTTTTTTTTTTATGAAAGTTGGACATGAAAATACTTTTAATATAAAAGGAGAGAAAGTTTACGATCCGAGACTGACAGTGATCAATAAAGATACTTAGGTATGTAAGTATCCCATGGATCTTACATCCTTAATATAAGTGGAATATTCTATCTGACATCAATCATGACAGTCAAAGTACCGATTCATGCTATTATACATAATTATCAAAATAATAAGCAAATGAGGACGAAATGTCATTTAACTATCTTTCAAGAGGGCTGGGATTAGTTACCAGAAGAATTGCGTTTTTATATATAGATGTAGCATGTTTCAATTTGCATATCATGCGATAAGAGCTTGGGCCCCTAAAAATAAACCTGCCAAAGTTAAGGTCCAAACTCAAAAATATATAAGAAGTACTGGTAGTATCTTCAAGAGTAAAATGCTTTTTATGAGGCCAATGCAAAAAAAAAAAAAAAAATCACTTTTTGATATCTAGGCAATAAAGTTCCATTTAACCAACACTTTTATTATCCCATATCCATAATCAAACAAAAAAAAAAAAACATGTCAATGGTAAATCTAAACGTTTATTTTATTGTACCATTAATTAGTATCAAAGTATCTATCTATTTATCCGTGATTGTTCATTTCCAAGGTAGTTATTTATCCACAGTCAAAGCGTGTACACAATAGTTTAAGGTGTAGAGGCATTCGAGAGCCGGATTGACCAGCATGGGTATTGGTTATAATGCTAGAACTTGGAGGAAACAGAGAATGAATTAGAGGGGAGGGAAGTAAACCATATATAAGTATCACTAGGCATCTTATTTGTTTTTATCGCGATTTACCAGGTTATGTATGGATAGCTCAAATCTTAACTTAATCTTAGTGATTTAAAGTAACCTTGAAAAGCTAAAATATTTACCTTCTAAAATGCCATACAAAAGCTGAAAGGGGCTACTTTTGCGTCAAATCTCTTCAAAATACCCGATTAAAAAGGAAGCGATTTTTACATAACAGACAAGTCAACTCTCCTGGAAACCGTTTAACAAAGCTAAAGAGTTAATGTCACCCCTGGGAAGGAGTTTAGTTGTAGAAAAATTGTCGGACCAGAGACGTTATCTTTACAAGTCACTCAATAACGTAGTCTTATTGTCAAGTAAGCAAAATGCTCACACCAAGCCCGTTCGCTAAAATATATCAACTTGATCTTGTTAATTTATTCGCTATAGTTAATCAACAACAATTAGTTCAAATTCAAAAAAATAAAATAACATGGAGCTTAACTTGAAAACTGATGATAATAATAAAAACAGGGCTAATTCTTGGTACACGTACTATTTCCACGTACTTTTTCAAAAAATTACGATTTTGCTAAATGCACACGTTCATTACACGTAAATTTTTGTTGAATCTTTACTGAGCATTAAATGCATCCTTTGCATAATATATCTAGCTGGTATTGAGACAATGAACCCTATTTATTGACATAGTCATAGAACAAAGAGATATAAGCAAGTCGGCAGACCGACAACATTTCTGTTATTATTTATTTATAAATAGGAACAACTTTTCTTTTTCTTTTTCTTTAATTTTATACGTTTTATGCGAACTTATCATCCAAGAAGAGAATTCACTGGAAAGCAAAACAAGACTCTACAAAAGTCTTCCCTTAATAACGGTTGTGCTCTCCTTATGCTTTTACTGTGTGTAATAAATGCGTGCAAATAGCAAATCCCAAGAAACCCCTTTTACAAGTCCACCTCAGGCTTTTTGTAAAAGTACATGAAAATAGTACGTGTACCAAGAATTAGCCAAAGAAAAATCGTACAATTTCATCTACACTCTCTAGTCAATTTTATAGTAATGGAGAATAAAGAACTCATAGTCAATTTCTCATCTACGAATTCTTCTCTTAAATATTTCAAGCACGCCCTTTCTTTCTGAATGGGGATTCGAATTCTATATTAAAACAAATAGAGAAACGCCACGATTGAAACATATCTATTCCAAGTAACTATCGACTTTGTTTGGACAATTTATCGCATATAAAAAAAGTTATCAGCGGGCAAAAATTGGCGATTGGTAATTTGAGAAAGAAACTTGTAAGTTATACGATCTTTAATCTCAAAGGTAAATAATATTTTATTCATTCTCTTCATTCTGCAAATAAGATATGTATTCCTCACAAAAAATCCCAGCCCTCTTGAAAGATAGTTAAATGACATTTCGTCCTCATTTGCTTATTATTTTGATAATTATGTATAATAGCATGAATCGGTACTTTGACTGTCATGATTGATGTCAGATAGAATATTCCACTTATATTAAGGATGTAAGATCCATGGGATACTTACATACCTAAGTATCTTTATTGATCACTGTCAGTCTCGGATCGTAAACTTTCTCTCCTTTTATATTAAAAGTATTTTCATGTCCAACTTTCATAAAAAAAAAAAAAAAGGTAAGGTATTTATCATTATGTTATATTTTTGTTAAAAAAGAGAGAGGGACAAACAGGTGCAGAAATCCCATAGGCTTGACTGTGCAACTCTTTCATGTTAAATTCATGAAAAGAAGAGTATAAACATAGGACAAAAGTAAGGCATCTGTAGACTGGGTTCTAAAGCCTTTCTGGTGACATTTTTACATAACAGGCTAAACGCATGTTGAATAATACTCAAAAGAAATTGCTGTAAGTACTTGATAATCTAATTTCAAGAAGATCTTCCAGACAAAGAAATAAGTGTAAAGCAAGCGATATTATAAAATCTAGTTATGTAATCTATTAAATTTGATGCTTAAATGACCGGAAAGGGTTTCTTTTGTGGCATCTCTTGCCAATCCAGCATTTTCTTTTTTGATTTGGGTGCCGACTTGTTCTTATGGAGCAATCTGTGGTATAGGATAATCAGTAGCTTACATTTCAATCTAGTCACCAAGTCACAGGTACAATAGACGTATCCAATGTTAAACTTCACACGATAAGACAAATTTATCCCCAGGTCCGAGTGCAATTGTATTTGTTCATGTAGTTCGTACATGGATGGATGAAGTCAAGGAGTATGTCAAAACCGGTAGCTCAATCAATAATAGTACTATCCACAAAGCCTTAGTTTTAAGTCTGAAGGCAATGATGTGAGAGCGTAGCACACCCGGTTTCACAGTAAAATTGGCTGATTTCATAATATAAACGAAGAAACAACATCTACTACTACAAATTACAACGAAGTTGACAATTTGACCAACAAGTTGGCTAATTTATTAACAACGCACCATACATATAGAAAAAAGCCACATTTGCTGAGTACTTTTGTACTTGCACAAGCTGAAGCTATAACTAGAACAAGAGGCAATCGAAATCGCCCTAATCAGTATTGTTCAACTCAAAGAATAGAAATGAAATCCTATAACACTCAGTTAATTGGTTTCATATTCTAAAAGCTTTATAGCTCATTGCAGATATTACGTTTACACCAATCTACAGATTTGTTCCATCATGATAAAGAAAATGTTGTATTCAATGACAGTATTCGTAACAATTACCGTCTTTCGTTTACTTTGAATTTCAAGCACCTGTTAAAGTGCGAGTTAAAAAGTAAAATGGTAATACAATGGTCGCGTCAATTAAAGGCATTGCATATAGCTTTCGAAAAAAAAAAGTAGAAAAAAAAAAAAATTAAGAGTGATAGGCTCCGTTATTATGCTCACTTAAATACTTCATTGATCCATAGTGTCTTAATATCCATTGTTCTTTTCTATCAATTTGATCTACTGCCCCACACACAAATGTGTAATTAGAGTACTATGTACCGACAATTATGGGATTATCTTATGAGATATTGACTTAGGATCCATCCCCTTACTTTAAAAATACCCAATTTCCAACTTTTCATTCCTTTTTTTCTTCTTCTTCCTTCTTTCCTTTATATAAGCATATATACATATTTGGAAATGATTGCAAGTTTTTATATCGCAAGTCTTAGATGGAGATCACCAAAGTTAATTATACCAGACAAACAAGAGGCAATCACTAAATTATCAGCGTTCGTAAGTGTAGGATTGTCTTTGTCCTACCGAAATGTCATAGTAACCCAAATTGCCATAGTTACCAAAAGAGTCCATAGAAATTAGAATTGATGAATTGACACAACTTGTAAAAACAGAATGCCCAACACACCATGTGGATTTTTATATTTTTATATTTGCTATCTTATGTGTGATTTGTTCAGCTATTTTTACTTTTATTGCAAGATCACTGAGTATATCCATGTGGTGTCCATTACTTTTGTTATTAATACCAACCGCACTGAGTTTTTGGACCAGTAAACGACGATCTGCAGTCATTGTTAAATTGAAGCAAGTAAGCACAGAAAAAGTCCAAAAAAAGTGAAAGCATTATTTATAGACACACCCATAGTTTGAAAGTAGTCTAAAGAAAAAACTCTATGAGTTTTCAATGACAGACCAAAATATCACCTGGACATTGAAACGAGTACCTGTAAATGATAGCCCCGTTAAATCAGCTCGATTTTGTTTGCTTATTCAAGTCTCTCAAGTGATAGACCCAGAATTAGGAATTTGTATTATCCAAGATGAAGAATTGCCCACTTATACAACAGCCATAGGAAACACTATTGACCCACCTAGTTACTCTGAGATATCCTTGTAACATATTTAAAGGGGGTTAAAACGAGGAGCCCAATAATATACATAATTTTATTAACATGCTATATTAAAAAAAAAAATATAAATAATAAAGGAGATTTTGTCTTGCAAACACATTAGCAAACACGGCGTGGTTACTTTAACATGATGACAGCTATACTCAAATAAAGAGCATACGATGGTAAGTCAAAAAGTCAATTGATGTATAAATTCGCAATAGGCATTTCAAAATTCTATTTGAGAAGAAAGGGGGGGGGGGAAATCTTGGCCAAGAAAGTTTATCAAGTCTTTTTGTATTGAATTTTGATTTAATGTAACAAAATTAAAGGATGCATAAGGGTGTGTTTAAAAAAAGCATGTATTTACTGTTGCTTTTGTTTTTAATATTCATACTACATAACTTGGTGAACATGAAATTACTTTCAGTGCTAAGCTGATGAATATTTATCATTCTTGCAGCTGTCAACAAACGTGCTTTTAGTCTTCCTGCATCATGCGTACTTACTATTTGGACCTATCATTCAATTTCAAACTCTTGCCAGCTAGCTTTTATTTTATATCCATAAATCCCTCTGAATCTACTATTGCGAAGATGCTCATTTATGACTTCACAAAAGTTGCTTTTCGCTGATAGAAGATTAGGATCTTCTGGCAAATTAGTGATTATGATTGAAATTAAAGATCTACATGGTTAATTCCAATATATGTACGTATATATAAAAATCATACAGCAAAATGTGGTAACTTTTCTAAAAAGAGCTTTCGAGTAATGTAGGATCTTTCCAATCTGTCTACTTATGACAAGTCAAGCGATTCTCTAGGCATAATCGGCGCGAAAAATTACAGACATCTCGAATAAGAGTAAGTTATTGTAATTTGGTCAAGATATGTAACGCTTTAACTGGCGAATCTCCTTGTGTTAAGTTGGTTAAATCTCTGAATTATGAAGCTAAGTAAAGCAAGATCCGAAAAACAACTAATTTCCTTTCTGAAAAGTTTTTTTTTTTTTTACCGGGAATTCAAAATGCCAAGAAACTTGAGCAGTTATAGCTTTCTTGAAATATGACCTGACAGTGCCTAATATTAGTAATTTAAAGGACTAGCTCCGTAGCATGTAATTGTATTATTTCAGGTCCACTTTCTATTGCAAATTCAATGGGTTCAAGCATCCATCTTTGCACATGAGGGGAGTCTCAAGATTCTATATTGTTTGTTTTTTTTTTTTTTTTTTTTTTAAATTTCCCCC
>JNEK01002895.1:0-85159 GCA_000697295.1 Mucor indicus B7402
TTCGTGTGTGCTTTGATGATATGACATAAATCAGGAGGTCCCAATTCACGAAATGTGCCTGCAAGATGATGAATAAATGAAACTTTTTCGTGTTGTTTCTAATTACCTAAGGCATCAGTACGAGCAGCTATCGATTCACCAATTTCTGTCTCAAAGAATTCGGGAACGTCTTTGAGTGTATCAGCCATAATTTATATGCTTTTAAAAAAATCAATAGGAAATATATAAAAAGAAAGAGGAACCACCAAAAGTTAATTTTCTTGAAACACCTATAAATTGCAACCCGACGAAAAGTTCAGTTTGGTCCCCAGAATGGTTCCTGACTGTAACAATAATAAGCGGGGAGGCAGAAAAATTACCCTCAAAATTGAAACTTGGGCATTGACGTTAAGAGTTGATGACAATTACCAAGGTTATTACTGCTTTCGAGTATTTAACTGGAATTATTAAAAAAAAAAAAGAAACTGAACGCACTGGGTGATTTCTCTGTTTTGCACAAATCTGTAAAGTCTTTATAAAAAGACATTAGTTAGTAATATATTCATTTTATTATGGTTTAGATTCTGGATCAATATGATGTAATAAGTTAAATATGGTGTAGCGTTATATATATACGCAATGCTTGCAAAGACTCTTCTACAAGTAATCATTTTATGCACGTTTAAAGATCTAGAAAAGTTATCTGCAACGAAAACACGGTTATCTTTTTAATAAAGGATGTTGCCAAAACGAGATCATGTACCATAGAGTAGAGTATAGATGCATGAAAATATATCTTGTTAATGCTTGAAAAAAAAAAAAAAGGAAAGTAATTCCTCCAATGGGATTCAGCTATATTTGACACGTTGATTTATCCTGTAATTTTAAAAGGGACAACAGGCTCCACTAAAATACATCATTATTTTATTAGATGCGATTTACATAATTCCATTTTTCAAATCAAGTTATTAACTTACTGATGTCTGTGTATATCATTGACTGGCTTAGCATGAGCATTGAAAATATGTATCTGATTGGAACAATAAAATAAAATTTATCATTTGATTAGTTTGAAGGACTTGTATATATACGTCTTTTTCTTTCTTTTTCTCCTTCTTGTTCTACTTTTTGCATACATATTCAAGTACTTTGACATGAGTCAAAATAGCATCAATGATAGCTCAAGTTTTCGTCGAGCAGAAACCAACTTGGAAAACTTGGAAAAACAAGACAAAAAGAAAGTCAATTGGTTTGTAGTGCGTACCATTGTGACATCAGGAGCAGGTTTCTTTACAGACTCATACGACGTTTTTATCATCAACCTGGTAGTACCTATGATAGGCTATGTTTATTATCCACAAAACAACAACAAAGTACCTTCTGATATTGAAGGTGTCGTCAAAGGCATGGCTTCGGTAGGCACTTTTATCGGTCAACTTCTCTTTGGTTTCATGGGCGATATTTTTGGAAGAACAATTTATGGATTCGAGTTACTTATTATTATCATTGGTACCATCAATTGTGCAACTGCTGCGTCTACTGTACGTGGTGTGTCTGTCATGGGTTTCCTTGGTTTTTGGCGGCTTATTCTTGGTATAGGCATTGGTGGAGATTATCCTATGTCAGCAACAATCACATCTGAATGGTCGTCTGCTGGAAAAAGAGGCATGATGATGGCTCTCATATTCTCTACTCAGGGTATAGGCCAATTAGCAGCTGCTATAGTAACACTTGTTGTTCTTGCTATTTTCAAAGGTGCGATCAATGCTGATACAATGAATATTGATTATGTTTGGCGATTATGTATAGGTCTCGGTGCTGTGCCCGCTTTTGCAACTGTGTATTTTCGATTTACTATGCCCGAGTCACCTCGTTACGCGCTTGATGTGAATCATGATTTGGAACAAGCTGCCAAATCTGCTGCTGTTCGTGGAGACCCACTGAAAGAGAAGGCTCAAGAAATGGAAGAAAACGCTGCACCTGTCAAATCAAGAGACCATTGGGCTGAGTTTGGATCTTATTTCAAACAATGGAAACATTTAAAAGTTTTACTCGGCACATCTCTTTCCTGGTTTTTCTTGGATATTGCATTTTATGGTCTCGGTTTAAATAACAGTTATATTTTAGCCGCCATTGGTTACTCAAACAAACCGACACCATTTGAAACCCTTTGGTATAACACAATCGGTCAACTCATTATTACTTGTTTGGGAGCAGTCCCTGGATATTATTTGACTGTCATTTTCGTGGAGAGATGGGGACGCCGAACTATTCAACTTATGGGATTTGCTGTAACTACTGTTCTTTACGTTATTTTAGCAGCAGCGTTTTATCCTTTGAAGAATAATGCTATAGCTGCGTTTATTGCCATTTTCACACTTGCACAATTATTTCAAAATTTCGGTGCTAATTCCACAACATTTATTATTCCTGGTGAAGTTTTTCCTACTAAAGTTCGAGCTTCAGCGCATGGTATTTCTGCGGCGTCTGGTAAAGCAGGTGCCATTATTGCCTCGTTTGCATTTAATGTTTTGGTTGAAGTTAATGACAAAACACCCAATGAACATGCATTTTTACCGGAAACTTTGGGTATTTTTGCTGCCATCATGTTTTTAGGGTTTGTTGTTACTTATCTATGGATTCCTGAATCAAAAGGAAAGGACCTTGAAGAGTTTGAAGAAAACTACAAAGAACGGCACCAGCCTCCTAACAAGCAAGAAACAAGTTTTACCACTTCTTCGGCAACTAGAACTGAAGCTTCTTTTTAAATGTATTTAGGTATATAGTATACAGCAAAAATAAATTAGTATTATTACGTTTACCACCATAGACTTTCTTCTGCTCTTTTAAATCATGTATGACGTTTCTTCCAAAGGACCCTATTTAGACATTTGAACTTGAAAATATCAGAAAAAGATCCGTTCAGTCTAGTATACGTAGTAACGATTAAAAGGAAATATTTTATATAAAAAGGAGAGGGGAAAAGGCTACTCTAACACTATAGAGGCGAGAGAAGAGGAGAAAGATGAAGAGATGCGATGTTGGGAAGCGTGGTTCTTTTTGAGGCTCTTCCAAACAAAAGTAGTGATGAAGATGTTCTGTTGCAAAATCTTTTTACAACTATGTATGCCTTCGTAAGTCTCAAGCAAAAGAAATAGGCACCAGCTCCTATGTAATACAGGTAGAAATGTCAAAATTTACCATTAACCCGTTTTTAAAAAACCAATTACTAAGTATCATCATTCTTATATTCTACAAGGCTTTATCATTACCATTTACGACCATATTCAAATTATTCAATATGCTCTTGCTCGTCCTAGTTAATATCCTTGTTTAAATCCAGCCGTTGTATATCTTCATTGGCGTTGACTGGTTTTATTTCAGCCGATACCAACTCGATCGGCCCAACATCCCTCAGTGACCCTACAAGAAGTATATCTACTCTTCTACCCATGGTATTCTTCTGCTCGGTGTCTTTGAACTCGAGTCCATCGATTTCCTTGTCTAGCTTCCTTGCCACGCAACTCGTCCCACCGATCTTAATCCAGATTCAACCTTTCTTTGAATACTTCGATCCAGTACGCAGTGTATTAGTCAAGTTCATATGACTCAGATGACAAGCAACCATACTCAATCTCGTCAAGTACCTTCAACTGGAATAACTGTCTTTTAAGTCTTCTTCATAGATCTTCAATCTTTTTCTTGCTTGACTCCTTTAATTCCCTTTTCTTTTAACGAATCTATCTGGTCCTTCTTCATTACCAATGATTCGAAAAGCTGCGACTCTCTGGAAGTTAAATAACGTTATGGGACTCGACTCTAATCATGTTTCCAATTGCGGTTTTGTAGCTCACCGACACCATGTTGATGCAGCTGGACAATAACATAATTAGATAGCGAAACTAATTAATGTTATTTTCACAACTATTATATAGCTTGCTTCTAGCTAATAGAGTTTTCTGGACGTGTTCCAAATTAAATACCGTGGTGGAAGAGTTAACTATCATACAATTTGTATATACACCAATGATATGAGTGTATTCATACTCTTGTTCATATTGGCAGTATTGATTGTTTTCTCTTTCTTCTTTCGATTTTTTCCCTTCGTGCTTGTCGACACCTGTGGATTTTGCAGTAAACTGTCTCTGTGCTGGTAGTTGATTTGATCAAGGACTATGGCCGAGTTAACTATACTTCTTTCTTTTCTATTTTTTACATGAGAATTAATGAGGTATATATTATTGATATGGTCCTTTATGAGCTTAATGTTTGCTTTGTTTTCATCAGGAGCATTGCTAACTTGGATAGCCTCTAAAGCATTTGTGAAACAAGTTTTGCATGCTTTGAATTTGATTTGAGGATTGATGCTTCTTTGATCGTTGGAATATTCGGATAAATTCCAGTTACGGAAGGCATACAACTTGAAGAAAATATTGACCTCTATACAGTAGTCGCGCCATATAGTGCTAGCTTTTTTTCAGGCACCTCTCAGCACTAAATAAGATTTTAGCATTATATAGCGCGGTTTTTCACAGATTTGTTAGCAGAGGGTCATTTTTTCTTTGAAACTTCTAGCACTATATAGGATTTAGCACTATATAACGTAGCCTCATATAACGCGGGTACTGTAGACTTTGGTATACATCTTGTAGCTTTTTAAATGAGTAAAGCTCCGCGTAACATGTTGACGCACCAAGATTATTAATAGAGCTCACATGTTAAAGTAAATAAAACAGGAGTATTGAAGAAAAAAAGGAGTCATAATAACTACCCCTATTTATAAATAATAAAGGAGGAATGTTGCAAATTGTGGTCCTTTATTATGTTTCTTTGTTCTATGATGGCTGATTTATTATGGCGAGAAATAGTGTTCGTTGCCTCAAAAACATCTAGATATGCCACACTAAGGAAGCATTTACTATTTTATTCAACAAAGATTCAACGCAAACCACTGTATTAGGCATAAAAAGAGTTTGTCTAAATAAGGTAAGAAGAGAGTCTGAAAATATAAAAGAAACTGCCCAATAAAAAATTGAAATCATCTAAAATTTTCTTTTTTAAATAATATTTGAAAATCGTCCGAAAACCAACTATGCTTTCTACTCAAATAAAAGTGCGCATTGACGGCTTGAATATAACCCATTGTATGAAAAAGACACTCGGTCTAGTCGTAAAGTTCCTGAGCTCAGTTACTGACTTGATTAAAGTTCAATCGACTCAGTTGATCCGGGCGGGTTTGTAGCCCTTTTTCCGTTGACGTCGCCAGTCATTTGTCAAAACTCAAGGAATGATTTGCAATTGGTGGCAAAAGAGAATTTGAGCGGAGTTTTCAATCATTCGGCAGTGAGGTAAATTGAAAAAAGGCATAATAAAGCTCTGTTTTTAGTTGGTTTGTGGTTGTAGCTTATCTTTGATCCCTCACCACCAGTTTAGCAATCATAATTAGTAAACATGAAATAGCTTAATACTGTAAGTTCAAGTGGGGTGATTTTTGTGGTATAGTAATACACTCCAAAAAAAAATGCAATTTCGCTGCTTTTGAAAAATCACTTTTTTTTTTCTTGTTCTTGTATCATACATATCATGTCTTTAGTAAAAGAAGAGAACATAGCCGCACCACTTCCAACTCATTTCTCACCGAGTATACATTATATGGGTAACAGCCCCAATAGCAGTAACCACAGTATGAATATAGACATGTCAATGGAACTTTCACCTACATTTACTGTTCCAGATAACTTCCAAATTCAAGAAAAACCAACTTCGACACCTAAATCGAACTCTTGGTTCAACACAGGCTATTTCAGGTCTAACAGTGATAAAGGCATTAGGAGAGTAGCTTCAGCTCCTAATACGAACCAATTACAGCGTAACCTTTCAAGTGTTCATTCAATTCAACCCATTAGTGAACATTCAAATCATCAATTAGAGAGACTAAAGTTATGCAGACGTACTTATTCTAGTAATAGTATCAAAGTAAAACATGTTGAAGTAGGCCCTTCCAGCTTTGTAAAGATCAGAATGTTAGGCAAAGGAGACGTTGGAAAGGTCTATATGGTTAGACAAAAAGGAACCGACAAACTGTATGCAATGAAAGGTAAAAGAAACAACAAGCAACTGAAAAGATATCATGATTAACCAAAAGAATAGTCTTATCGAAAAAAGAAATGATAAAGAGGAACAAAATTAAACGAGCTTTAGCAGAACAAGAGATCCTGATGACATCAAACCATCCTTTTATTGTTACATTATATCACTGCTTTCAAAGTCAAGATTACCTTTATTTTGTAATGGAATATTGTATGGGTGGCGAATTCTTTCGTGCCTTACAATTAAGGCCCGGGAAATGTTTAAGAGAAGAAGAGGCTAAATTCTATGCTGCTGAAGTCACTGCTGCAATTGAATACCTTCACTTGCAAGGTCACATCTACAGAGACCTTAAACCCGAAAGTAAAAAAAAAAAAAAAAAAAAAAAAAAAAAAAAAACTAAGAATATCTTTGAAAATATGATAATAACATAGATCATTGAATAGATATTTTACTTCATCAAAGCGGGCATATCATGTTGACAGATTTTGATCTAAGTAAAGGCACATCTCCACCCGGACCTCCAGGTATAATTAAATCAAGATATCCTAATCAAGTAAGTAAACAATTTAAAAAAAAAAAAAAAAAAAAGTCCGTGATTTTAACTGTCTTTTTTATTGTACAGCCACCTTTCATTGATACCAGGAGCTGTGTGCAGGGATTAAGAACAAATAGCTTTGTTGGAACAGAAGAATATATTGCTCCTGAAGTTATCAAAGGCTGTGGTCATACAAGTGTTGTTGATTGGTGGACACTAGGTATCCTCATCTATGAAATGTTGGTAACGTTTATTCACATACATATAACATATACAAGACTCAATTCAATGATGTAGTACGGTACAACACCTTTCAAAGGAAAAGGAAGAAACGAAACATTTGCCAATATTCTATACTCAGACATTGAGTTTAATTATCAACCTGCACCTTATAACTGCAAAGTATCAAGTAATTGTAAAAACTTGATTCGTAAACTATTAAACAAGGACGAAACAAAGCGACTGGGATCGTTGGCCAGTGCGACTGATGTAAAACAGCATCCTTTCTTTAAAAATATCAATTTTGCATTACTAAGGAATATGACACCTCCAATTCAACCTATCATTAAGAAGCCAAATGGTATTGATGCTGTCAACTTTAGAAAAATTCATGATAGCTTAAGTTTGGACTTGGAAACAGATGGGCTAAAAGTACATAGCAACGAGCCAGACCCCTTTGATAAATTTGATTCCAGTAAGTAAAAAAGCACCATTGTGTATATTTATTAAATGCTGAAATCAATTAATTATAGTGACACTGTATCACACTGGCGATTCTGATACAGAAGAAGCAGCATACATTTAATTTACATACCAGGTTGGGCCAATAAAAATAGAGCAGGAACGCCAATGAAGATGGAAGTGAGGCACAGGTGGGACAAAAGATGCGAAAATAGATTTGATTACATAAAGAATAATTAAAGTAAAGACCATTGGCTATGAATATACCCTAAACAGTTCTGAGTAAAGTCCATCTAATATGGCTTGAGTTTGTACCTTTATGTATAATTTATTATTGTGTTTTGTTTAATAGACTGCTACAGTAACAGATGAACTGTTGAGGTTCTGCTGCCGAATACTTAACGAATATATCGCAGACTCTATATCCCAATGAAAAGCAGGATATCTATCCTTTGGTAGTAGCTGCATTGTATTAATAATAGGGGGCAGTTTTATGGTTGGAGTCTGTACACTAGTTGACGAGCTGCTATTAAAGCAATGTTCTGTAACAGTGTTTCCTGTAATTTGTATATCGTCTGTATAATTAGGAATAAAACCAAAGCCAGAGTTTACCAATAACTGTCTCACTTTTGGGGAAACTTGGCAAAAGTGCCATTCCACTGATTTTCCGCCAGCGTAATGATCTAACGTCTTCTTCAGTAGATGTAAATGATGTAGTGCAGTAACATCTAGCATATCAACAGCACTCAAATCAAGCACAAGATATTCCAAGCAAGGTTTAGTGAGTCTGTGTGCTTCTTGAACAACTGACTGATTCCATGGAATGTCCTCTTTTTCTTTCACTTTTACATCTGCCATACTGTCTCGTCCTGAACTCGTTTTTGACTTCACTATTTGTACAATTCGTTCAGATACATAGCCAGAGTTGGGATAAAACATCGATTGGCTCAATTGAATGATCACAACACCTGGAGGCAGGCTATCCAGATGATGTCTAAAATTAGGATCTTTTTCGTTCACATAGATGTATCTAGAATCGACATTCAATATATCTTCTTCCATTGTGACAGACTTCTGGCATGTAGCAGTTCCTGGAATAGATGCCGTAGATACAGGAGAATTGTAGCAGTCTGTTAGCTTTAATCTTCCTACGCTTATCACTTGGGGCCTTGTTAGCCGAAATAGCATGAGTAATAAAGAAAGTGCAATAGAAATATAAATTGCAGTTTCGACATCCATAAAGCATGTAACAATGACAGTGATAGCAAAGATGAAAAATTCGAGCACGCTAGTACTCCAAAGCTTCTTCATAAAGGCAGGCCCTGCGGTGAGGTCAATGACAGCATGTATGACGACTGCCGCCAATATCGCTTCTGGTATGTAGTAAAAAGCTGGCGTTAGTACGTACAAGGCTAAAACGACTACAGCACCAGAAAAGACGCCCGCCATTGGTGTTTTAGCTCCTGATCTATACATAACAGCAGTTCGACTAAAAGCTCCGGTGCACGGATAGGCTCTAAAGTAGTAGAAAAAAAAAATGAGTATTGGGCACGTCATAACATTCATCACTTACCCAAAAAATGACCCTATAATATTGCTGATTCCAATAGATAAAATCTCTTGATTGGGATTAATAGTGTAGTTGCTCATATTGCCAAACGATTTAGCGACGGACACATGTTCAAGAATTAAAATCAGAATAATGGAAGGAAGTACATCACTTGCTTCTTTTAAAACTGTAAAATGAATAGAAGGAATTGCCATAGCGTCAAACCCAGCAGGGACTTCTTTGATGATGTGGATGACGGGGTCTGTTCTATGGTGCAAGTTGACGATGTATGAGATCAATGTACCCAAAATAACAACAAGGCCGCTGCGCATAATACCCAGAAAAAATAAGGGTTGCTTCAACGCAGAAGGTACATGTGATGCGAGCTTTACACTACCGAGCTTGATCAGATACAGAGCCAATAAAGCCACCAAACCAAAAGCAGCATCCAAGTCTGTGTTCTTGATATTCTTGAAAAAGTGATAAATAATAAGGTAAGGAGCATCGCGTGTACTGACTTTTGAAAGACCAAATACTTTGGGCCATTGTCCCATGGAGATAGTAATGGCTGAGCCTGTCATGTAGCCTGCAATGGAAGGCTCTGAAATGAAATCCACCAGGATACCAAGTCGCACGAGTCCAATGACGACAAGAACAAGACCTGAAAATAAAGAGAGGGATACGGCAACTTCAGGACCAGTAATTTCTGGGTGTGCTTCCTTCACTTTGGATACAGCTTGACCAACGAGTAAAGAGACAACAGCTACAAAAAAAAGAGATTGAACTTAGACTCTATTCGCAAGGGGATGTATATTAGCTTACTTATTGGGCCAATACTAATATCTTTGGACGTTCCAAAGAAACAGTAAAGTGTAGCACCGACAAAAGACGTACTAAAAAAATGGGATTTTTTTATACATGGTTAGAAATAAGGTGGTGGGTTTCTCAACATCCTTACTAAAGACCATATTGGGGATCCAAATTTGCGATTTTCGCATAAGCAATGCCTTGAGGTACCATCAACATACCAACAGTGACACCTGCAATTGCATCTTGTAAAAGCCACTATATTTTCAATCGTTTAATTCTATATTTCTTGGTATATATGTATATGGTAACTTACAGAGAGATTATATCTATGTATCCATTGGATGATTGGAAACAGATTTAGAATGTACATACCAGCATATCTTGGTAGAACATTCAAGTAATTTTTGAATCTTTCTTTAAATGTTGGTGGTATATAATCAATAAGTATAGAATTGGATGCGAAAAACATATTCTGTATTATAGATTTCAATTTGTTACAAGTAAATATGTGTTTCTTACTGATGGAAAAAGAAAAAAAAAAAAAAAAGGATGTTTTGTTGATATTTGGCCGCTTATATACAGCACTGTTTTAATAACATGTCTGTTTAAACATACATGAAAAAAAAGAGAAATAGGAGACAATAGTGTTATAACTTTGAAGGATGCCTGTTGTCTCATATATTAAATGTTATCATCAATGGCCGCGACTTAGTCCGAATATGGTACACAGTGAAATCGAAAACTTTAATTTGAACCAGATAGAAGATGTTTCTTATGATGCGCTATTTTTCCCGCTTAAATCTTGTCTAATGAAGAGGAGATCAGTATTCCATTATTTGTTTCAATGCCATAGACTAATGGTAAAATACGCGGAAATCACATTTCCATGAATTCGGTTGTATACAAGCATACTTTGAATATTTGTTTGTACAAACAGGAATGTAGTATTTGCAGTTTGCTTTGGATCCTAATTTGTTTACCAAGGTTTGTTGAAATAGTTATGGAGATGCATATTGATGTTTTGTTTATTTTTGGAAAAGAGAGAACAGCGTAGACACAAACTATTACCAGACGTCTGCAAATACAATTCATTAATAGATTGATTGTATCACACAAGCAATAGAACACTTGATGTAGCAAGCATAAACAGTCTTGGTACATTACATGAAGACTCCACGCGAAGGCGGGCTCAAGTTGCTTCTATATGAGCGCTTTTTGCACCGTTATGCACTATGATTCTACTTTTTAGACCTCACTAACACTGACGTATGCATGTTCTATTTAATATTATGCTCTTGATATGACATTTACCACTATCTATTCGATGACATGGCTTTAACTAGACAAGCCATCATCATTTCTGTACTCTGCTATTATTAGCAACTTCAGAATTCTACAAGCGTTATTGTAAAACAGAAACTCATTTTTTTTTGAAGTTGCATGTTTAATCCGAAGTTTTTTTTTATCTAAGATCACTAAAAGATATAAAAGTTTTCGGTATATGTATATTTACTGGGTGAACAATGACTTCTTTAGCATCGATTGTCCCTAAGGTATCTTACAAGTAAAGCTTATAGGTGTCTAATGGATGCGTCTAGTTTGTTTTATTTCTATGGTTTTTGACTATAAACAAAGATGCCATCTGGCTCGTCTGAATCTATCAGCTTCAATTCTGGTATTTCATTTAAATTAAAAACTAAGCTGACAATACGTGCGCCTTTGCGGTAGTGGTATAATAAAAAATCAGCAAATTTATCTGTGTGATCAGGCAACAAGAATAGAACAATAACTGTCCAATGCGTATCATGAGCGATTTTTGGTAGATCAAGCAAATCACCTAAAATAAATGACACTCGCGCTTCCCTCCCTGTTTCTGCTAACACTTTTTTTGAAAGTTGTCTCGACACTTCAACCAATTCACTATCTGATTCAATACCAACTGCCTTAGAAGCTTCGAATTCTGATACTGCAGCAGTGACAAATCGACCATCACCAGATCCTAAATCAACAAGAACATCATGTCTATTCACTTTGGCCATCGTTAATGCCTTTAGCACTCGGGTTGCTGAAGTGGGACAGAAAGGCGCTAATGTTGTATCGATCTCATCCAAGTAAGCTGGGAATGGATCTTCCTCATGATCGTCCTGAATTTTCTCGTCTGCATTCTTGAACACCTCTAAAAATTTGCTATTGTGTTCTGACATTGCTGTGTTATATGCTGCCTAGTAATTGAAAGGGGAAAAAAAAAAATCTTTTGTTGGAATCATTGCTTTTTTTTTTTTTTTTTTTTTTTTTTTTCAACAAGGCTGTGACGTTCATCATGGCACAATTATATAGAATCTTAACTACAGTCTGGCTAAAATCGTCTTTCATGTATTACTTTATTTGAAGAGAACATTTACTTTAAAGAGAAATTTGTACAGGGTAATTTTATTAATTGAGATATAAGGATAATAATGCAATAGTAAAAAGAAAGGAATGAATGAGTTTGATTAAGCGGTGATAGGCGATGAAAGGCTTTCTAAATCGTATTCTTGATGGCTTGTAGTGAGTGGTTGATAAGCACCTCTTCTTTCGCCCCTTAGTTTTGCAATAAAAGCAGACAATCTATGCAAAAGACTAGTACGTTCAGAGTCATCTTGCTCTACCAGTTTGGGTTTACGCCAGAAATACTTCAACATCAAACTGCTAACGACGACGCTTGTTGAGCTTGCTGCCATAGCCATACCAGCCATCATGGGAGGAAGACGTAGACCAAAGGGCATAAAGATACCCATAGCTAAAGGAATACCGATCACGTTGTATATACAAGCCCACAGCAAATTCAACTTGATTCTCTTGAAAATGCTTCTCGAAAGTGCAAGAGCAGTGACTACATCAGTCAAGTCGTTACGCATAAGAACAACATCAGCAGCTTCCATAGCAATATCAGTACCACTACACAAAGCAATTCCCAAATTTGACGCAACAAGAGCAGGAGAATCATTAATACCATCGCCCACCATAGCTACCACTGTAGGTTGATAATCAGATTTCCATGGTAAAAATCTTGATCTAGGTCTCAACATCGACTGCATATCTTTTACGATTTGAGTTTTACCATTTGGCGAAATACCGGCATGCACTTCTGTTATTCCAAGACGTTCAGCAATACATTTAGCAGTCAACGCATTATCACCAGTCACCATAGCAACTTCAATTCCCATCCTTTTGAGAGTAGCAACAACCAATTTAGCTTCAGGCTTGACGACATCAGAGATAGAAATAAAGCCCACAGGTACACCTTCTACAGCAACAAAGATACTAGTGCGTCCTTGAGAGAGTTCCTTTTCCACAATGTCAACTTGCTCTTCTGTCAGTCCAACACCATGATGTTCTTCTAACCATTTCTGGTTACCGATGATAATTTGACGTGCCTTTTCTTGATTTAAAGTTACATCACACTGAATACCATAGCCAGTTTCACTCTTGAAATTAAGTACAGGGCCCAAATGATCCAGCGTTGATTCCATGGGTGTAGAAGTGACTTCTTTAGCTTTGATGACAATAGCGCGGCCCAATAAATGCTCGCTTTTTGACTCGGCAAGGGCAGCCATAATCAGCATGTTTGTCTTTGTTGTTTCACGGCCATCCCAGCTCTGGTAGTTTACGACTTGTACTTTTCCTGTTGTCAATGTACCTGTTTTATCAAACACAATCTTGTTTACCTTTTGGCCATTTTCCAAGACAGCGCCACCTTTGAAAAGGACCCCATGTTCAGCAGCCAAGCCAGTACCCACCATAACCGCCGTTGGAGTAGCTAAGCCTAGAGCGCAAGGACAGGCCACGATAATGACACTAATGCACAACTTGAGACACACAAAGAACCAGTCGCCGTTGCCTTCTCTATCAATCTCGTGCTGCAAAGTGGAGGGCATACGATTTACACCAAGACAGCCGACAAGAGCCGACCAAAAGACCAAAGTGAACAAGCCAAGACAGATAACGCTGGGGACAAAGACACCGGCTACTTTATCAGTGAATCCTTGAATAGGAGCCTTGTTAACCTGCGCATCTTCCACCAGACGCACTATTTGAGAAAGGGCTGTGTCTGAGCCAACTCGTGTAGCTCTCATGATAAAGGTGCCTAACCCATTCACAGTACCACCAATCACATTGTCTCCTTCCTTTTTATCAACAGGCTCGACTTCACCAGTAATCATGCTTTCATCAACCGAGGATTCGCCCGAGAACACCACGCCGTCTGTAGGAATCTTGTCACCAGGCACGATTTTCAAGTAGTCATTCAGTTGTACCAGTTCCGAAGGAATCTGTTTCTCTGTTCTAATCGTTTGTTTTTCCTGATCACTGAATTCAACCATGACAGCAGTGGAAGGCGTCAAGGACATAAGCTTTGAGAGCGCAGTGGAGGATTGGCCCTTAGCAAGATTTTCCAAGTACCGACCTGCCGTAATGAACGTGACTAATGTTGAAGAAGTTTCAAAGAAAACAAAAGGTCTCATTTCATCCGACCCTTTCATGACAGAACGTACCATAGACAGAATAGAAAACAAGTAAGCAGATAAGGTAGAGATAGTAACCAGGACATCCATAGTAGGCGCGCGATGCTTGACGGACTGATAGGCGGATACAAGAAATCGCTTACCAAAAACGAATTGAACAGGTGTTGCCAAACAGAGCTGAATACAATCAAAGACAAAAAGACCAGGCACCAGTTGAGTCGGTGTGTTGAGTAGATCTCTACCCCATTGAAATTCCGGCATAATCATTGCGATTATAAATACAGGGAACGCAAATACGAAACTCTGCAGAAAGAGTTTTTTCCACTGCTTGATTTCACGCACTTTGGACAAGCTTTCGAGTTGGACACTTTTTGTTTTGTCTGACACAAGAGCATTAAAACCCAAAGCTTCGATGGCTTGTACGATTTCTCGAGGGCCAATTTTGGAAGGGTTATGAGTGACGGTGCCAGACTCGGTCATCAAATTAACAGCCACGGATTCTACGCCATCCAATCTTCGTAGCTCTCTTTCAATGGCGTTGACGCAACTTGCACAGGTCATACCGTAGATTTGTAATTGAAGCTTTGTGTGATTGTCTTTAGCATGAATGTCGTCTGCAGTGAGAGAAGCGTCGAAACCAACATCATTGATATGTTCAATAATTTGACCTGTGGAGATTTGTATGGGGATGTAGGTGACAGTAGCGGACTCGGCCAACAATGAAACCTGAATGGCAGCAATTCCTTGTATGACAGATAAACCCCGCTCAATACTATTTACACAAGAGGCGCAGGTCATACCTTCGATTCTAAATTGGGCAGTAATCGTCTCGCCGTCTATTTTTACACTTTCTTGAGCAATTTCAACTTTTGTTGAGGTCGTTGACAGAGAAGCAGAGTCGGAATAAAGACTGACATCAAATCCACATTCCTCGATGGTATTCATAATATCTTTTGGCGTTAATAAAGTAGGCTGATAGAGAACGGTTGCTTTTGCCTCTTCCAAGCTGACATCAATAGAATCTAAGCCTGGTATATCTTTACAAGCGCTTTTTATTGATTTCACACATGATTGACAAGTCATACCTTGCACACTTAGTATGATTTCTTTATGCAAAGGTACATCAAAGCCACAGTCCTCTATGGTTTCAATGATTTCATTCAAAGTAATGGTATTGCTGTTAAATACAATAGTCGCATTATTGTTTTCCAAGTCAACTTGAACACTGTCAACTAAAGGCTGTATTGCTCTTGTAATGGAGTTCACACAAGACATGCATGTCATTCCTTCAATGGGTATTGTTATTGTTGTTACTGCTGACCCTAAATTATCCGTCATTTTTCTATGACTTGAAAATAGCCTGAAACTGTAAGCTTATTGATTTAAATAAAAAGATAAAAAAAAAAAATGAAAATAAAAATTTGTAAAAAACAGTAAAAAAAAAAAAAATCTGGAATCCATGACGTTGGTTGATGAATAAACAGGTACCGACAGCGGTTCATTTAATTTGCCGAAAAACAATAAGAATTAGTATAGATATTTTTTTTTTTTTTTTTCAAGGCTGAGGACGTAAACTGATTTAAAAATAGGTATTCATAACGCCATAAGGCTTGCTTGCTTGTTACAATTGAAGCTGTTACTGTCATTTTTTTTACTAATGTTGCAATGTATTAATAATCTGGTCTTGAACACCCGAAAAATGTTTTTCCAGACCCTTCTATATACTTGTTAAATATTATCTTACGATTTAACAATAAATGTTGTCAAAAATACGAGCCTTTTAGTTGAACTAATACATCTACTCACGTTGATTCATGCACGAATGTGAAACTTTTTTTATCATGTTGATTGTTTGAATATCTGCCAATAGATTTCTTCGGTAAAACCTTCTAGAAGTGGCTACAACCCATTAATGCAAGACGCGAATTATGGAATATCTACAGTAGTTATAAGTACTTATCTTCTCATAAAAAAACACTACACTGTATTCATATACGCTCAAGGATGTGTAGAAACAACGCAAGTATGTTGTCAATGCAAACTCAATACAAGACTACCTTCACTTCAATGAGGCGCTATAGCACCCAGCTGATAAGTTTAGGCACTTCAGTGTCTGTATTTTTATTGACACTATATGATTGGTTATGAGATAATGCCTGTGACTTTAAATCCGAAAGCTTACAACTGCAGATTTTTTTGCCTTTTTTTTTTTTTTTTTTTGTTACTTGTAAATTGATTCCACCATGGCGAGCGATAGAGAAATGCTTGAACGCATTGCAAAACTGAGTAGTGCCATTGAGAGACAAAAAAGCATAGTTAATAGTAGAGGTGGATTCGGAAGAGGAAGAGGCAGTTACTATCCACCTCCGTCATATAGAGGTCGAGGTGGTAACATGTCTCTCTCTCATCGATCTATACCTCCTAGAATGCCTCCTGTATATAAAACAAACAAATATATTAATCCCTCTTTATCAAACGTACCTCAAAATAGTCACCATAAAACCCTCGTTTCAAACAACATACAACAGCCTAGCGCTACAATAAACCCACAAAGTAGACATAAGCAGCTCATTATTAATAACAAAGGAAATACAACCATCGGAAACACCGTTGTCAAATCAGTGGATGCAGCAACAGGTAGAAAGCAGGTCGCTATTGACGGAGTGGATTTCGTCGTCAAAGGGAGAAAACTCATTCGCAAAGATTTATTTGATTCCAATACCTTAAAAACTAATGTCATCAATAATAATATTAATGCACCCAAAGTGCTCATTAGAAAATCAATTAAAAGGTAACCTCGTCATTTTTAATCTAGTGTAGTATCTTAATGTATTGTCAATAAGCACAAAACGACGAGACAAAAATAAGAATATGGTAATAGGCACTGCGCCTCTTGTCAAAAGAAAAAAAACCATTCATCGAAACAATGGCAATATGGTTTTTGTCAGAGAACCAGAAGGTTATGTCCGACAGGGTCGTTCTGGTAAATCACTCATCCTCCATTCTCGCAAACGCACAGTGAAAAAACCTCGTTATTGTGGATTCTATACACGGTTTGGGCTATGTCCAAAAGCGACACGATGTCCCTTCCTTCACGATCCAAAACGAAGAGCTATCTGTCCCAAATTCTTGCAAAATCGTTGCCGCAAAAAGGATGGGGAATGCAAGTTATCTCATTCCCCCAATCCGCACATTATGCCCCACTGTGTTCATTTCCAGAAAAACCGATGCACTAATGATGCATGTCAGTATATTCACGTCAAGGTGAGTAAAGATGCCCCTGTATGTAGAGCTTTTTCGATGGAGGGATATTGTCCCAAGGGTCTCACTTGTACTGAGAAGCACGTCCACGTATGCCCTGAATTTGCAGAAACCGGTAAATGTTCCAACGCCAACTGCAGACTACCACATGTTGCTCGCCGACATGCATCAGAAACGAATAATGGAGTAGCGGGCGTTGCGCGCCTTGGGTCTTGGTTCAGTTCCGAATACTTTCATGCACAAAAAGTAGCAAAAGCAGATAAATTAAAATCAGCGAGAGAAGCAGCATCATCAAAGGTGTGGAATCGATCTATGCCTGAAAGCGAAAGTTCTGCATTGTTGGAGGAAAAGCCCAAGGGAAAAGAAGAGCAAGATGGTTTTATTCGTTTGTTTGAAGATAGTGATGACGATGATGGGTGGAGTCAGTATGAGCGAAGTAGTGATATTGGGAACGAAGAAATAAAGTCACTACGATTTAATGAAGACGAAGAAGATGAAGATGAAGATGAAGATGAAGAGGAGGAGGAGGAGGAGGAGGAGGAGGAGAGTGATGTAGAATTAGAACAAGAAAAGTCTAGTAAAGGAGATGAACAGATGGAGCAAGACCAAAGTGATAATTCAAGTGAGGATGAGTTCTACGATGCAGTTGATGCAGATAATGATATGGAAGATACTAGCAATAATGGTGAAGATAGTGATGTAGAAGAGGTATATGAAGTGGTGTCTGACGATAATATGGAGGAATAGCTTAGTATTAGAATATAAAAAAAAAAATAAAAGTCCAAAAGTCTTTTGTAATGATTGAGTCATTACGATAGACTGTTTTGTTTTGTAAAGACTTTTGTTCATTGAAATCTGGGCAATTATTAACACTTTGCATGTCACATTGTGTATCCTCCTTTTTTTAAAAAAAAAAAAAAAAAATACAAAATTAAATCTTTTCTTTCTTTTCTTCCATTTTACAGTGATGATGAACAGGACAAAACTCCTGCACCATTTTAAAGGGCTCAATACACCGTTAATATGGCTTTCTCTTTACTTTTTTTTCAATTTATCTCTTACACTTTACAATAAGATCATATTAGCACTTTATGAATTTCCATTCCCGTGGACATTAACAGCGATACACACTTTCTGTGGAGCGATTGGATCGTATATCTTTTGGAAATCAGAACTATTTATCCCAGCAAGACTAGGACACAAGGAGGCTATTATCATGGTTGCCTTTTCCTTTCTTTATACGATCAATATTGCTATTAGCAACGTGTCACTGTAAGGCTTAAAATTCTGACAACACAAACAATTTGTTCATTATTTTTTATAGTCACCTTGTTACCGTCCCCGTATGTATTAATCATACATGTAATGCATAATCATGTATTAAGTAATTTGTTCATGTGTAATTTTCTAGTTTCATCAAGTTGTTCGTGCCATGACTCCAGTATTCACTATTATGCTGTCAATGATGTTCTCTAGGAAAACATACTCTGCCTTGACTTTTATTTCTTTGTTGCCTGTAATACAAAAAAAAAAAAAATGATTTACAGATTTGTGATACCAAAACTTTATTTTTTTAAAGGTGGTGCTAGGTGTTGCCTTTGCTACTTTTGGTGATTATAACTATACCGCACTTGGTTTCTTCTTGACAGTATTGGGCACAGTTTTAGCTGCAATTAAAACAGAAGTAACGAATAAAGTGCAAGTAGGTAAACTCAAGCTGCATCCGCTGGACCTTTTATTTCGAATGTCACCATTGGCATTTGTGCAAACTATGATCTATTCTTATTTGACCGGAGAAATGGCAGAAGTAACCCACTTTTGTAAAACAAAAATGACCTTCTCTATCTTCCTTACTCTGCTCATGAATGGTGTTATTGCTTTCTTTTTGAACGTCGTAAGCTTCACTGCCAACAAAAAGACAAGCGCTTTGACAATGACTGTTGCAGGTAATGTAAAACAAGTGCTTTCTGTTGTTTTAGCTGTGGCTATTTTCAATTTAAATCTTACATGGATGAACTCCGTTGGTATCTTATTAACACTTGCTGGAGGCGCATGGTATTCGTAAGTTGTGTTTACTCGTTTGTGCATGTCTTTTTAAAAAAAGTGATTAATTGATCGAATTTAGTTCTGTCAGTACACATCAAAAAGTGGTTAGCAAGGAAGAATAATGCACAATACATACCCTTTATTATAAATAAACTCTATTATAGCTAATATAACAAACCTTTACCTACAATCCCCCCCCCGGAAACATTGGTTTATCTGCTTCATTACTTGTACCTAGACGTATTTATCAATTCCATACTACTATGTTTCACAAGAACAATAAACCGATAACATTGGCATTGTATAGTAATGTTAATTTATGTGGAGAAAAGCCATACCACATTCAGCAGACAACTAAAGCCTTGATGTATTTACTTCTTAGCATGGAAATTGTCCGCTTAAGCTAGTTACAAAGGTTGAATGTAATAATAAATAAATGTTTTTATTTCTTTATATAAGGATATAATACAGTTTAAGACAAGACACGCATGGCCATTTCGAAACCCATGAAAGTAACAGCATTAACGGGAGCAGCACGAAGTAAACAAGGACCAATACCTCTAAAGAAGCCAGAAACACCTTCTTTGTAGAAGGTTTTGCGAGCACAATCCAAAACAGAAGAATATTGTTTTGTTTGAGAAGTGAAACCGTCTGTTTGTAACTTTGATTTGATAACATCCATAGGATAGATGGTAAACCACATAGCATAACCAGCAGCAGCACCATAAGCACATACCTTCCAAGTAGCCAAATCAGAACGCTTTTCCAAACCCTCCTTTTTCATAGATTGTTGTACGAGGTATTCATAAGCCAAGAAATAGGCACCATAACCTTGGAATTCACGAGCCATTGTGATGCCTTGACCCTTATAAATACCTGAAATACCATGTGCACTATAAATTTGACGAATGCAATCAATAGGACCCTTAAATCCAGTACCGGTTTGAACTTGAAGTCTAGTACGAATGTGTTCAACAGGACCAGATACAAATGAATTGGCAACACCTGAGGCAGCACCAGCCAAATAAAGTTGACCATTTGTCAAGAACTCGCCTGCTTTGTTCTTGCTATTGAAATGACGCTTCATGGCTTCAAGTACAACGAATTGAATAGATACACATGCACCAATACCGACTAAAGGTGTCATTGTACCCTACATGATAAACAGTTTAAAAATTACCCCTTTTAGTAATATTTAACAAAATACCTTATAGAAACCCGCAAAACCTTCCTTACTATGTGTCTTTTTCACACAATCCATCATACCTGAATAGAGAGGATTTGTAGTCGATTGTGTTTGAAGTCTCTAAAACCAAATCCACAAAATCAGCATGAAGTTCTATCTGATTTTCAAAAAAAAAAAAAAAAAAAATACTCACGACTTTCACCGTGTCAAAAGGCTAAAAAAAAATCAAGATGTTAGACTCATTATTTCAAAACAAAAATTGATTTCTTTACCTGACCCACAAGGACTTGAAAGATACCACCAACAGTACCACTGATACAATCCTTAACAGCTTGTGACATACTTTTTTTTTTCAATGAGTTTAAATAAAAATCATTTATGGATTGGCTCTATTACCCAGGCTTGATTTCAGCGATTTCAATTGATTCAGCTTTCAAAGACATAATAGATATAAAAAATAAAAAAAAAAAAAAAAGGTGTATAAAGAAAAAGGAAAAGAAGAAATCTATATTTTTTTTTTGGATTTTATATGGAAACTATGGTAACCAGTTGTTGTTGCGATGAGTAAACAGCCACTTCTGTGACCACCCAAACAAAGCTCGTCACAGCCTTATCACTTTCCCTTAAAGGGAATTTTTACCCCTCAAACTGACTTTCTTTCTCCCCCCCTCCCTTTTTTTTTTTTTTTGTCTTTTTGATTAGGATCTCATTAAAAATGTACTTTAAAAGAAAGTCACTCTACATAGGATGCTGTCACTATATCATACCCGTGCGCTTAAACTCGCGTTAGAAAATGAAATGTGTGTGTGTTACATGATCGTCATTGATTATTCACTCTTTATTTGTTTGCCTGTCATTTTTATCTGAGTTCCTGTGAGCACATGTGCCTCATACAATGATATCATGAAAACAATTGGTTCTTTTTATATGACTGAAGTGGTTCAAAATATTAAGAGTGCGGTATTTTAATAGACAAGATGAGGAAAAAGAGAGGACGATTATTTAGCAAAGTTCAAGTAGCCACACTTTTTACAAGTGCGTAATTCTTCACTAGATGCATATTTTTCAATAATAGGTTTTAGCTGCACTCCAAGATCTACACAGTGGAAAGATTCTTGATACACAATTTCTTTACACTGGTCACAGTACCATCTCAAAGAATCTAATAAGAAAAGATGAATGCAAGGTGACACAAAAATGACAAATTAAATTTTTTTTTTTTTTTTTACCTATATGATGAGGAAGTCTCACTCTTTCAACTACGAGACCCACAGTATTTTCGAAACGAACAGGATTATGAGGGGTATTTGCTAGTATAAAGTTTTTTTTTTTTTTTTTTTTTTTTTTAGGAAACAAAATAGATATAGTCGGAAGAATAAAAAGCTTTACGAGGCAATAAAAACATGGAGCCTTCTTCGACAACAATATCCTTGAATTCACCATCATCAACTACTTTAATCAAAAGGTCACCTTTTACTTGATAAAACCATTCCTAGAATTAAACAAAGGGATCAGGTACAAATAATGAGTTTCTTACTAATCACTTTATTACTTCAGTTTCATTTATGTGATAGTCAGTGCGCTTATTGGGTCCACCAACAACCATAATAATAGTATCATTGCCCTTGAATAACAAGTAATTGTTGACTGGTGGTTGAAGTAAATGTTCATTTTCACGAAGCCATTTATTAAAATTAATTGGAGGCGCGAGCATTTTCAATGTGAAAGAAAAAGAAAAAGGAAAAAATATAAAAAAAAAAAAAAAAAAAAGTGACTATTTTAATGTTTACAAAGCATCTCTATACATCAGATAATTAAAAAAATAAAAAAAAAAAAAAGGGGGGGAGGGGCGCGGGTAAACTTCTACAATTTGGCTGGCTTTTTTCATGATTTATTTTAAACACTGATCATATTTTTGATAAACAATCTTGGTCATAATTTTTTTTTTTTTTTTTTTGAAAAAGTTGTGCTTAATCCTTGCAGTTTTTGGACTGTTTGGATGAAATGGTTATTTTTTACATTTGTTATGTAAAACGTCAAAATAAAATTACCGTTTGGATTTAACTAGTGCCAAGAACTTTATTTAAAATGATATCTGTTCATCACACGTTGGGAATGATAAGATCAAACATTAAGCAGGCTGATAACTAGTGATCCATTCTGAATATAATAGAAAGGTTTTTTTTTGCTTAGATTCCATTGAATTCACTTTAGTATATTAGACCACGGCTTTTCAATTAGTGTTAAACCCTGGCGAATAAGAGGGCCTTTTTGCTCAGCCTTTTGGGACGATCACTATCTTTATTACACATCCGAGTTTCCGGTTTCATGATAATCTATCTATCTACCCATCTATGGTGAAAACTATGCGCGCTGAAGCGGGGGGCACTATCTGAAGTAACCTTACATTAAAACGGAAAATGAATAGAAGAACTAACCTGACTTATAGTCTTTATTTGCTTTGAAAATGGTATACATGGTAATAATGCATGAACTTGTATACAATTATACTAAAAGTAGTAGGGCTGTTGCTTGCTTCATTGATTTGGGCTGTAAGGTTGCAAAGAAAGCAATAGACCCTTTTCTGAGCGACATTTCTAACGCAGCAATATTACCATGCCTTTCGGAAAGGCATTTTTCCAAAATAATGAATTGGTTATTAATAACATATCCAATAAGTTGAATCTCTTCTATCTTTGCTTGAGGAGAGCTTTTGCTGCTGGAATTTGCTATTTTGGAATAAGTGTCAGTAGTATAGAAAAATTAGATTTTACTAAATTGCACACATTCATTACGCGTGAATTTCTGTTAAATCTTCACTGAACATCAAATGCTTCCTTTGTATATTTGATTGCTCTCGAGACAATGAGCTCTATTTATCAGCGTAATCATAGGACAAAGAAACATAAGCAATTCGACAGACTGGCGACATTTTCTTTTATGAGTAGCAACAGCTTTTATGATTGTTCTTATTTTATGCAAACTTATATGTATCATTCGAGAAGGTAACTAATTTACTAAAAAGAAAACAAAACTGCACAATCAAGTCTTCAATTTTGAAGTGTTCTCATAACGGTTATACTTCTTCGGGGTGTACTGAACGTGTGCAAATACCCCTTTTTATTAGTTAAATATGGAAATGATGATACAAAGGACTAAAACTTGATATACGATTCATTGTTGAACTCGATAAAAGTAAGTTAGATGCTATCATTGGTGAATTTGCCAAAAGAAAGGCGACTATACTATACTCCAGATAAACTAAAAAGGCAGTTCTGGCCTTCAAATGTCATTTTTAATCACCTTATATCAACTATAACTTACCTTTCTTTGTTCAACATACAAATAATCCAAGTTATGATTCTAAATTACCACATATACTCTTTACCACTTGTAGACAAGAACGTTTTTGTCTTTTACTTATCCCAAAAAAACACTCAATGAAATAAAAACTGGCGCTTTTAAAAAAAAACATTGATGGAATGCCACTTATTATGGTAAGCATTGTAAAACATTATCAATCGCATATCCCTGCTTAGCATTAAAACACTATGTTTAGAATATCTATGATTTAAAAATATCAGTGTTTTTATGGATAAACATCCTAAAATTAAAATTTTCTGTTTGTAAGAGCATCCCCAATTGTACTGACATGTTTGTTTGTTTGTTTGTTTTTTTTTGCATGGAAATTTGTCAGGTTAGGTAAAAGTTTTATTTGTTCGCTTAACAAAACGGAATATATGTATATATTTTTTATGTTGGTGAAATAGTATACAGAGGTTCTTTAAAAAATAGCGTCTTTGCTTATAAATAATCCAAGATATTTAAAAGTAGAGCTTATCAAACACGATCAATTATAGACGTGTCTCTTTTTTTTTTTCACGCATGCATAATCAAAATCGTATAAATTAAAAACGATAAGTGGTGCCATTAGGATAGGTAAAATCATGCGCATGAATTATTCCCTGTGACTTGCTTTTCTTTCTTCCCTCTTCTGCTTTCTTCAGTGTATAAATAACCCAAGGTACATTCAAAACAAACGTTTATTTTTCTTTCTTTCTTTCTTGTTATCTACTACAATCTCTTTTTATTATGGCTATCTTTGACAAGTATTCGGAAAAAGGTATCCAACGCTGGGTCTCTTGTGAAATTGAAGAATATCAATCTGATGAAAGTTGGTGTACGCGCTTTATTGCTAAGGATCTATTGTCAGAAGACATCCTCAGAAATGTTGCCATGTATTTCCCTCAATTTGAAATCAAAGTGAAGCTGGCCATTTTGCTATCCATTCTCTCTCTGCATAAATCAAGCCTCTCTGATAAAGCAATCTCCTATCTACAAAACGTAAATATCAAGAAATATCGTATATATACTATGTATATGTATATGTATAGTACGTGTGCGTAAACAAGTGTATATGCTAATTGTCAAAGTCTTCTGCTGCTAAGAACATCATACCTGGGTTTTTGCTTATTTAGACCAAAGCAATAGTAACCTTTTAATGAAAGTACACGTGGGCGAGCCTCTACCGTGAGCCCACTTTCTTCAAATGAATAGGTTGCTAAAGCGACGGCTCTTGGTAAGAAAATCTGCCCTCTCCTTGTTGAGTTTTTTTTTTTTTTTTTTAAACAAGTAACCAAAAAGAAAACCTGATTTGTCTTACAACACATCACCTATGCATACACAAAAACTCTTTCTTGTAAACATGTTTAATTTTTTATATTGATATAGATAGTGAAAACAGCTCTAAAAGATAAAAGTAACAAATACTTATCAACAATTGGACTTATCCTTGAGCCTTATTTATTTAAGGATCATTTTGAGAGACAGTTTGAGAAGGCGTCGTGGAACTGCGAATTGTTTGAACGACTTGCTAAACAAAGTAATTAAAAAAAAAAAAAAATCAGTTGTATTTACATACTCACAATTCATATAGTTGGACACAGAGGATCGCTTATCAAGTTTCACACGCTGGAGGCCATGGTTACTGGAACGTATTCTGCTAGATCACAAAGATTTGCTCACTTCAAACTTGGAGAAGCACTTTTTTGTGCAGCCGATAGAGCGCAAAAATTCCACAGTATCATAGAGAATGAAGAGGAAAAAAAAGAAACTACCATGATATCTCAACGTATGTGCACGAAAAAACGATCTGCTAGTCTCCCTGAAATATTCATCAAAAAGCCAGCAGTTCATCCTCATAATATACCCCA
The DNA here is from genome assembly GCA_000697295.1 of Mucor indicus B7402. Taxonomy (NCBI): domain Eukaryota; kingdom Fungi; phylum Mucoromycota; class Mucoromycetes; order Mucorales; family Mucoraceae; genus Mucor; species Mucor indicus. Next base: position 25,853 of record JNEK01002895.1, read on the forward strand.
AAAAAGAAACTTTTCGGTTAGTTCCGCGTCTCAATTTACCCAAGATATGACTAGTAGTGTTCCTCAACCAAGCAGACCTTGTGCTTTCTCTTCTGTTGAACTATTAAAAGGATTTCAAAGAGAGACGAAGACCAAAATGCTTGACTACAGTGAAGTTCTTACAAAGAAAATTAAGCCTGAAAATAAGACACCCATCAGAAAGAGGACTTGCAGCGCTTCTGATCATTGTGTTAAAGTTACTATTCCAGGTTTACATTCAAGAACAATATCGTATGATCCAATCAAGTCAGAAGAGCTTGTTTTCCCTAGAGACTGTCCCTCATTACCCTTCTTATCTTCAAATAGCAAAAGAGCTCGCTTTTAAGCTATCATCTATAAAAAAAAAAAAAAAATGTAACTACCTTCCTTTTATAATTTGTATTATCGATTTTTATTATATCTGACAATAATAAATAACTATACTAATTATATTCTTACTGTTTACACATCTCAGTGATGATACAACACAATATTTCTTGGTTGAGAAGAAGTACAGCCATGCACACTACGTTGACAGCAAGCGGGAAACGCCTTTTCACATAATCTACCACCACTTTTTTTTTTTTATGGAGATTATTTAGTTTAATAGGAAACAATTGTGTTCCAAATGAATTTTTTTTTTTTACCCGTCTGTATCACAAAATGCATTACATTTTACTCGATTTGTAGCAGTGTCGATGCTTTCACATAATGGAGCGTTTTTTAACACACCACATCGAATTGGAATAGTAGAAGAGTAACTGAAAGCCATACAAGATAATCTGGCTTCACCACATGCTTCTGATTTACTTGTTGTTGAAGTGCTCGTGTTTAATAAGTGTTGATGGATAAACTCTTGTTCGTCAATCGGTGATTCTAATTTATAGTGGTGTTTTCGCAAAGGAGCGAATCCATACACAACAGTTGGTAACAAAAATAAAAAAAAGGCAAGAAACAACATGAACAAAAGAGAAAGAGATACTAGGCTACATGTTTTTTTTTTTTTTTAATTCTGAGACATGACAAAGTAAATCTAGTTGGAGGAGGGGGGTGATAATGACGGTGAATTTTGAGACCAACGTCGGTATGGGGTTGTTGAAGTAGTAGTAGTAGTAGTGGTGGTGGTGCTGCTGTTACTGTGATAGGCTGGACGAAATGCACTTGGAAAAGAAGAATTGGCATACTAAATAGATAATATAGTTAGAACTTATTGAATAGAGTGATGTATAGATGTAGGTACTTTGTTTAATGATGAACGAGATAGTATGGAGTTTTGATGAGCATGTATACGATAACTTATATGAACGTGTGTTGCGCTTTTTTTAAATTTACTGTTAGTAGTAGTATAGCGTGGGCGAACACTGTTGGGATGCCTAAATGATGTTTGTACGTTTCTTTTATCAAATGATGGTGCTAATCAGTTACAGTTAATAACTCTTCACATGCATTAGTATGTGTATTACCTTGAAACCCCCTTGACCTGTTCACTTGGTGCACATCTGCAGTGGAAGGCTAATAATGTATCAATTAGATTTTATAACAAATTATGTAATGATATTGTTACAGCTTGTGCATTATCTAAAATAGACATGAGTACTGTAATACAAAGATGATGTACCACTGTGAGTGTTACCTAATAGATTTCTAATAGACATTGAACTACTGTTTGTTGAGGTCTATTATTTATTTCTGTCAGTCTTCTTTTTAATGATATTTTATTTTGTTTACATACTTTTTTCTCCTCTAAAATTCTACTTGCATGTCCTGCCAAAGCCATTAAAATTGTACTAGCTTCTTTATCTTCTGCATTCATATTTAATAACAGTGTGTCATCTTTTTTTTTCTTTGCTTCTGCTGGTTGTTTAGAATAGGGGATAGAATCATTCAAACTAGAAGGCGATCTGTATACACGTTGGCTTTTTCTAGTATGAGTTGTTGTTGTTGTTGAAGTTGTCATTTCGAGATGAGCAGTTGTCATTTAGTATAATAATAATAATAAAAAAAAAAAAAAAAAAGAATGGGAATATGAAAGAAAAGGAGTTTTATATCTTTTGAGTTACATAAAAAATGAGCCCTTTGATCAAAACGACACTCTCACAAGTGTCACAGCTCTCACTGTCACAAAAACAATAGTGAAAAGAAATCAAATTTCCAAATAAAGCCAGCCACTGTAATGATGATAGTATGACAATGAAGCTGCGCCTTATATGTGTGTGCTTTATTAGTTATATCTTTTTTGAGTGTATTTAACTAAGGATACAAATAGAATGCCCAACCAATAATGACATAAGATGACTATATATACATATATAAGAATTACTTCAACTACAAAATTTGTTTGTGCCAATCTTACCAACAATAAGACACCTTCTAACCAATTTGATCGACCATCTTGAATGAGGTAGTTTACAATCAAGACACTAGCAAATAAAATGACTGTCTCAAAGTCTTCAAAGAAGAGACTCATAGGTTGATCAATAGCCCAACCAGCCAATACAAGGGCTGGTGTTACTAATAACCCAATTTGAAGTGACGATGAGACAGCAATACCAATACATAAATTCATCTTATCTTTCATAGCAAATGTAACAGCACTAACATGTTCTGCCGCACTAAAATTATCGATTGTTAAATCAACAAATAAATAGGGAAGCAGTTTAACACAAACTTACTTGCCAACGATAGGTAATAAGATGATGCCTACAAACGTCTGATTGATTCCCCATTTCTCAACAACGCCTTCAATACTATACAAAGTTGTTATTCACTAAACACACTCTTACTATGATTTCTTTACTTACGCCCCAACAAGATATTCAGCGTGAACAGAAACAATAATGGCAATCACCAACAACCTATTCAAATAAGTTAGGCACAACAACTCTTATTATCTTTCTCTTTTTGTTTTACGCAATGACAGAGAAGGTGAGGGTAGTAGTAGGAAGCTCTTCTTCTTCATCTTCTATGTCTTCATACTAAAAAGATAAAACATTAGCAAACTTTGTTTTGAGGTATTTGTTTCAAGTTTACCAAGAAAGTATGGGTCTTGAGCTATATATAAATAGATAAAATAAATAATAAAGTTTTTTTTTTTTTTTTTTTTTTTAACGAGAAGAAAGGGCCTGTGTTACCTGAAAGAGTAAATAAAGAATGTAAACGACTAACAAGACAATAGAAACAGCATGGCTTAGATGAAGAATGCTTTTATCAGTATCAACATCAGGAGTGGACACTGAAAATGCAGCTGGAACAAGCAAAGATAAGGTAGTTAAAGCCAATAAGGAACAAGACGTTTGAGCAGCTATACGAAATAAATGTGTTACAATATGTCAACCTTTCGTTCCTCTCCTCCCCCCCCCCTTACCTGTAACGTTAAATTTTTGTTCGGTACGATTAATTCCACCCAAAAAGAAGCAAAAACCGAGAACCTTTTTTTTAACATCAGTAAAGTTTGTTATTGAATCATTTCACGACTTACGAGTAAAAGATTAGATAAAATAGAGCCCAAGACAGATGCTGTAGTTAGAAATAAATATATTGTATTTCATTCAATTTTTAAATAGAAATCTTTTACCTTGAACCACGCGAATCAAGCCTTCTTTCAATGCAATAACACCTAGAATCAATTCTACGGCATTACCAAAGGTAGCGTTTAATAAGGCGCCAACTGTAGAACCAGACTTTAGAGCAATTTCTTCAGTAGCTATAATAATTATACACCATTAGACCCTTTGAATATTCCATGACAATAACCTACCGAAACCCAATAATTTAGCTAATGGAATGATAGCAATAAAGTTCAAGGTAAAGACAACAGTAGGTGACGCGTTCATGATAGAAAAAGCAATGGCAATAGGTACAAAGATCAAAAAGTAGTTGAGATAAGAAGATGTCATTGTTACTTTTAAAGAAGACCAGAATGTAATTTCTTCTGGTTGTTCATGGTGACCTAACAAAGGTTGATTTTCGTTACTCATTTTTTTTTTTTTTAGTTATTTTTTTAAACGAAAGAAAAACAAGAAACCGAATCGTTTGATTTATATACACACACAATTTGGTACCTGATCATCTGTTACAAACAAATAAACAAATACATGCACTTGAGCCCCCCCCCTTAATGTTACTGTCTCTCCCTTCAGTGTTTCAGCATGGTATTTATTATTATTAGTCCAACATATAGATTCTAGAAGCAACATCATTGACAACCCAATCCATTCCTCTTAGTAAGTTTTCACCTGTTACTGCACTACAAGGTAAAATGGCCCAATGATGGGTTTTGATATCATCTAACCCTAACGTGTCTTTTATATCCTGCTCACTGAGGGCACCTGCAATATCTTGCTTATTGGCAAAAACAAGTAATGTTGCACCTGCTAACCTTTCTTCCTGTAACAACTGCTCCAATTCTTTTTTACAATCCATTAATCGAAGTCTATCTGCTGAATCAACTACCCATACAAGCGCATCTGTTTGTTCAAAATAATTTCTCCAATACGAACGAATCGACTTTTGCCCTCCAACATCCCAAATATTTAACTTGTACCTATGTATATTTATTGGGGGCCTGATGGTCTCTCTCTTTTTTTTTTTTTTTTTTTTTTTTTCTATTTGCTTACCCTTCATGTTCTAATGTTTTGATGTTAAATCCAAGTGTTGGAGAAATGGTATCTATAGGCTCTCCATTAATTCGTTTTAAAATAGTCGTTTTGCCCGCATTGTCTAATCCTCTAAAGATGAATTAAAAACATGTTTCTGTATTTAGAAATCAAGTGAACATTACAACATTAGGATTCTCATTTCCTTTTCATTTTGTCTGTTCTTTTTTAAAATCGTTAATAATCCCATGCTGTCTAATGATTGTTTAAAATAAAAAAATACGTCTGAACTCGAGAAAAGCTTACTTTTTTTTTTTTTTTTTTTTTAAGAATCGCGTACTGTGAAATAGTTGCAAAGGCAGTATTCCTGTTATGAAAGTTTACCCTCTATTCTATGAATGACTGATGGTATTTCCCCTCAAGTATTTATAGTAAAAGCTAGCATGTGTCTGTATATGGTGTGCTCATGAAATAGAGCAACCTTCTGTGTTAAGCGCAACAATTACAATCAAGCTCATATATAAGTATGTACTTGATAACGAATATGTTGTTTCTAACTTTTTATTTATGCTCTTGTAAATGCGATTAAACTGTCTTGACGTTTGACTATTACAATACGTCTATAGATTGAAGTATTTTGACAGCAATTTCAAACTAACAAAATACCGTATTAGAGCTACTATAAAAAACAGCGTGTCATTAAAATATACTTTACACAAGCGACAATGACTGCAATAATGATTAGGTAAATAATGATCAATGTTTGATATTCTACTCCAAAGTTAGTTAAATGGTCTCGAAGCATAGACAATAAATCAGAAATGACTCGAAGACGATCATTTAAAAGCTTGGCTCTTTGTGGTATCTCTAAATATTCTCTTATAGCTGTATACATAGGTTGCAAAGCAGGCTCAGACCAGAATATTTCGGGTGTATCTATCCATAATTAAATATACATAGGATAGTATAATCTCTATCCACCCCCCCCCCTCTTTTTTAGCATTTCAAATTAAAGACTTACCTAATACATTGGACACAAGGTTGATATTCATTCGTAAATTAAACAGTTCACCATTGATTTTTGTGATTTCGGTCCGTGTCTTCCCTAAACGCCCTGTCTCTGCCATTTCCTTTGGCAAAAGTTTCGTGTCTTCGATCGTTTTATCCATAATATCTTCATATCTGGCTACAACTGCACTTTGCGATAAGCCATGAGAAATGGTCAACTTAATCATATGGTTGCCACTCTTTAGAGTTATCATATCGTTGAAAATACGTGGTTTCATTTGTGATGTGTCGTATTGGAAATGAAGCTCTTCGATCTGCATATCCTCTTCAGGATTATCTCTAAATGGCTCCAGCAAAAACTTCATAAAATCTTCCAACATGAGTAACTCTTCTGCACGTCGAAAGTTCCAAAATACAACAACACCATAGTCAAATATGAATATCTCACCCCCTTTAAATGGCTCTCGAGGTGCATTTTGCTGTTGTTGGTCCTCACGCTTTTCATCGTCATCATCAAATAACAAATCGTCTTGTTTATCATCAGGTCTTCTCTCTCGTTCAAAATGGTCTTCCTCATAATCCTCTGTATTTCTTCGGCTATTCGGAGGTGTGGGTACATTACTTCTCACGCGAATATTAAACAGGTTCTCTTTATCTGGACGTAGCGTTCTGAGTGGGAAATGATAAGGCGCATATAGGCATTCGTCATAGAGTCGAGGAGAGACACGATGATGTTGGCGTAGAAAGGGACGTAATCGATTCAAATCATAGCCCTCACCAGTGTAGTAAGCGGCTGCTCTTGGTAGTAAAGCTATTTCACGCTGTTCTTTTGTGAGCCGTTCTGCTTGAGTCCTTGAACCTAATGTCGCTTCGATCGGCAAGGGGATTCCTCGTGGATCTTGCTGTCCATAATAGTCGTCTACATCGTGAAGTTGTTCAAATTGTAAATCAGTGGCCTCATTCTTTGAAGCTTCTTCTTCGGATGGTGGGAATAGAACGAGCTTCTGTGAAATTTTAGTGCTTCGAAGAGGTTGTGTAGGTTTTGTTTTCATGTTTTTGTCTGTACTCGTAGTTGGTGACTGAGGTCCATTGAATTGACCTTTATTCGATGAACTCTGTAAAGGTTGTGGAATGGGATTGGTTTTTAACACTTGTTTTGAAATTGCTGATGGCCCAGCTGGTTGCTTTGTTGTTGTGCTTGAAGCCAGATTCTGTGAAGTATTGGACATGAAGAACAAAATAACAAAGAAGCTGTACCTTTCACTTTTTTGATGTGTACCTAGACTACACCATATCTGGAAATAGAGATTGTGCAGATAAAATCCTTGCACAAATCTGGAGCTTCTTTTTTTTTTTTTTTTTTAATTCTATTCATAACGATAGGAAAAATGGCACTAGCTTCGATACGTACATGGACCTGAAATCTTCTGAAAGAGGCTTTTATGAATACGGTAGTGTCAAAACTTAAGTAAGATATTCCCTCATTTTATTGGTTTACATTTGATGTAACTATTCTGTGTAAACCAACGCGTGTATGGTTTGATGCTATTGTTTCCACATACAAAAGCATAATAAGATGTTGGTTCAAATAGTTAGTAAAAAGAAGACAGCCGTTTGATGCTCCAGTCTTATGAATGATACCAAACTATCTTTGACACTGATTAGTCTCTGATATTTATTATTTGTATAGTGTCGTCCCTTAATTTTTCTGGCACTAAAGAACATGTTGATTCATTCACCACCGTATTTTTTATTAATGTACAAGTACTTAAATAGGGAAAGATTTAATTGGAATCAAATCGGCAAGAATTGATTTTCCAATCATGGCAGGAGCCGCGACAAGTCCAACAAAGAGTATGAACAAACTGTAAAATAGGAAACCATAGCGAATAGCAACGCTTCTTCTTCTTTTTCGTTCTTTTGCTGTCCAAATATGTGCCCGCATCTGTTTTGAAGGTCTTAACCAAAATAGCATCAGTGAATGTAGTGTGTTGATATAAGGAATAACAATGAACAAAGAGAGGAAGAACAGTATAATGTGACTCAAGATAAAATCTGTTGCGAACTCTGTCATTTCAATAATTTTGCAAACGAATTCACGAAGGGGCTGTGTGAAAGTGTGCCATCCGAGCTATTTATACAAGTTAGAAACGAGCTCAAGAACTACTTATTTTAAAAACTACTTACACCACGGCCATGCCATTTTCCGGTCCACCAAGCTCTATTAGTCTCATCATGCTTAAATTCTCTTGTCAAGCAAAGAACAGTCAACAGTTTCATGATAAACGATTGAATAGCCACCATTGCAATAACGCCTAGCAATACATTTGTAAACTTCCAGTCTTCTAAAATGAATAATAGCTCAAAAGTAATGATGAAGCTAATAACAGACCAAGCATGTGCCACTGATGCTACAATGGATCCAAACTTAGTCATAAAAAGACTTAAAATGCAACCAAGAGCGACTGACATTCCTCCACACACCATCAATCCTACAATATTAATAACGATGGGAGCAAACGCAATAACGCCGATACGAATCAAGGGACTTGGACCTGTAGCTGGAAGAGTGGGTTCCACAGGATCAAAGCTTTTCACAAACGTGTAAGGGATAGTACAAAGTAAGGCGTAAAACAAGGGCGACAGCACTTCGGAAACAAAGATAGCGCTTATTCCTGCACGGGGCATATCTGCAATGTTCTTTGTAGCGTCTGTCTGCTTACCACGCTTATAACCTGTGATACGAGCTCTACTGGTACGAGTGTGGCTAATCCACGAGTTACTGTGGGTCTTTGAGTTACCGCGAGAAAGCCATCGAATGAATTCCTTATAATCAACCAAGAACTCAATAGGCGAGAACTGGTTGGGATTGAATACGAAGGGTGAAATAATCATGGCAACAACTGTGAACCAGAAATAAATCAAGTGAGGAATCCAGTAAGCAAATGTGGCGAAAAGCATGATGAGGAGATTTCTCGCGCCTGCATAGATACTAGGACCAGTGAATCGGGAGTAGAGTGTAGCAAAAGGTATACGTGAGGTAGCAAAACCACGGCCTGTACCGATGTACATAGCACCGCCATACACGAGGTTTTCTAGTACAGAGTTGGTGTAAATTTGAGTAACAAAGATTTCAAACAAAGGAGAAAGCGAAATGAAATGCTTTCCCAAACGGGTCAAACTTCTCCAAAAACCCTTTTCGTTTAGTTCTTGCAAGAGCAAAGGAAGAAAAGCAGCAAAGAAGACACAAACGATAGAGAGAATACAACGCTTCAACCATTCAAAGATAGGAACCAAGTTGTAACAACCTTCAGGAACAAGAGGGGCTTCTGGTGGTGCATCAGCGTTGTATTCACAAATACTGAGCGAAGAACCCATGGTGCTTATGAACAAAATAGCCAGCATGAAAAGTTGAACAGACAACATGATAAAGATATTGTTGATGTGGAAACCAGGATGCGCGTAATAGAAAGTTAAGAAACGATCCAAAGGAAGTTGTGTGCCGATGTAGTAGTATTCACGGGATAGCATTTGCTCACCCATACCTGTACCAATCTTTGTTGTGAAGTTCAAAATGGAGCCAAAACCTAAATCTCTGCCTTTGCCACATTGGTAGTATTCGGTGTGTTTAATGCGACCACCACGTGTGAAAGCGTTCATACCAGCGTAGATATCTTCGTTTAAATGCAAACCTTTTTGTGCCTTGGAGACACCGCCTCTTGTGTTCATAAAGATGGCATTTAAGAAATCAGGATGACCGTAATGAAGTTTACCACCGATTTTAGCCATCATACGCTGAGTGAGAGTGCCGAATGTTTGTTCTTTACCGGCAGCTACGTCGCCCAAGACACCAATATTTTCAGAGAATATGTATTCACGAGCACCAACAATTGCGACGGGAGGGCGATCAGATTTTGTGTAAGCTGTGGAGTAGGGCGAGATAAGCGAAGGCTCAAGATTTTCGAATTCACCAAGGACATTTCTGATCTTGAGACATTCTTCAAGATAATTGTCTTGATTAGCATCCACCAATTGCAGGAACTCTCCACGGTAAAAAATAATAGCATGGTTTTGGTTATCAGACTTTCCGTCACCTAAAATGGGATTACCAGGCAAGCGGACACGATATCTTGGTATACGTTTTCCGTCTTCACTTATTTCAGAATGACCGTCGATTAAAGCTGAGTAGTAAGTGACTTCACCGTCAGGTTCTGTAGCTGGCTCTTCGTCGACATAGGCTACTTGAAGATCAGGAAAAGCCTTGAACATCAACTCAGTATCTTCGTTTTCAGCAGGTGTGAATTTGGCATATCTTTGCATGGCTACTAAGAATTTGAACTTTCGTCGTGCTAAAGAATTCAAATCAGCTTCCAAACTTTCCTTGTCATCTTTGTAGAGTTTGATTGTTTCAGGATTTTCCACTCGATATAACAATTTGATAGCTTTGCGATAGTTCATAAAACCAGTGACTGTACGGTATAAGGTTTGTGCTCTCAACGAAGCCCAAATACGTGTTCGAAGCTTATATTCTGGTTTAGAAGATTTAAAGCCAATACAATAAAATGGCAAGTCATCAGCGTCACCGTGGTTCGTGTCTTTTTCGATTGTTTCAGTAATGGATAGTGTAGAATTGCTGTTGTCTTGAGTTTGTCTACCATCGTCGTCAGCTAGCATTTTGGTATCCTTGACAAAGTTCTCCCATTCTACTGTGTGTAATTGTTTCAAGTATTCCAATAGAGTAACACGAGTACTAGTATCGTCTTCTTTAATGATTTCGCGAAGTGATAATAAGATCTTTTCACCATAATGAGGCTATGACAGAAATAAACTTTAGTTTTGATTTGACATGAAAAAAAAAAAAAAAAAAAAAAGACTTACAGTCAATACAGTAAACGTGGGCATACATTCGACTGGATGTGGAGCAGGCATAGGAGTAGTTAAGCTCTGAGCGAAAAAGTGAATACGTCTTTCTGCTTCACCATGTTGAGGGAAGTATTCCGTCTTGAACGAAGTGTCTTCTTGGGATACAAAAAATGTGGGTGTCTTCAATGTACGTTGGCCGTCAATAGGGTTAACTTCCTATTTTAATGTTAATTTCACGAATCAATTTTAAATGTTGGTTGTATTTTTTTTTTTTTTTTTTTTTTTTTTTTTTTTTTTTTTTTACCTGTTGATATAGCATACGCTGAGCATGATCCACTGTGATAAGATGCTCCCGGTACATTGTGATAACAATTGCATTCCAAATCTGAGAGCAAAGTACCTTTGGTTTATGCTTGACTTGAATGTCTGGTGTGGCCAACAATTTCACGAATATTCTCTTGGGTAATCTTGAAAATATATTTCTCCAGGGTGACCATATAGAAATACCAAGATAGAAAGATCGTGCAGCAGAGAATATGGTGTTCCAAATAATGTACCATAGATAGGTGTCTAAGAAATAGAGCACCAAGTCCATTAGAAACATAACAAAAATGGTAAATCGTGGCATTTGTTCACAGATCATGGAGCCCAACAAAGCGTCGTTACAGTTTGCGATTTTCATTGTACTGATGACTTTAAGGGGATCCTTGAAAGAAAGGGCCAAGAAAAAGTATGACTCGACTAGCTTACAGGCAAAGACGCAAATCCATAAACAAACAGACATAACTCGATCGATACGTTTTAGTGGAGGGAAGCTTGCTGTATACCTTTCGTTGGCAATTTGTTCACGAGTGCGATTTGAAGATCGAACAAATAGCTTCGAGGATGGAACTATAGCTAAAAATAGAGTTGTACCAACACTAATAAGAAGCTGTATGATCGCCACTAGCTTAGATATCCAGCTTGTTCTATCCATCATTACACAATAATAAGAAGGACCGCCGTTCACTAGCATGAGTACAAATAGGTAGAAAACACGTCGCATTACTGTCTTGGTGTTATACCAACTCGTAGGTAAATATCCTAATTCAGAAAATGAGCCAATTAAAACAAGTAGACAAGCGACGACGCCACCCAAAGCAACAATAGAGATTTGTACGGGTGTTTCTTCATACGCAATTTTCTTATCTGGATCGAGATAAAGCGCATATGCGTTTGCCGAAATATAGTACCAGAAAGTGACTATGTGGATCACCCAAATACGTGAAAAGTTAATAGAGGCATGCATCCAGGTTCTCTTTTCTTTATAAGTCTTTTTAAACGTTTTTGTCCAGTCCACATTTTTCAAAGCACCATAACGTTCATGTGGAGGGAGTTTGCCTAAAGTATTCTCTTTTCCAGCCCCTACAAGAATCTTGTCATAGAAAGAAGAATGCCAGAAGAATTGATTTACATCATCATAGCCAATGACTTTATCATGATCTCTTTCACGTTTACAATACTTTCCATTAAGCTTGACATAGGTTTGATCACGGAAGAATCGATACAAAGGTGAGATTATTTCGTCAAGGTAGGCACCTTCCTCTCGATCAGGTAAGCTAGGTGTGCTTTCATGACAATAGAAATCGGAAGCCATTTTGTAGAGAAAGCAAAGAGTTTCAGGTGTGAATCTTACTGGAGCAGCTTCTCCCCATAAGCATAAAAAGAGCGCAAGGTCTCGCACTTTCTCTTCATTGGATAAATTCCGCATTTTTTTCATCCATTTCTCTTGATTTCGCAGCAATTGTGCATGTTCATCACCAATATCATCTGCAATCAGTTTTTCTTGCTCAGTACGATCATACGTATCCATTTGAGAGGCAAAAAACCATTTCCGATAATTAGCATTATCACCGCCAATGTAATCTGCATGAAGCGTATCTAAAGCCAACTGGGGAGGAAGTCTTGATGCACGGGAATCAAGCATCACCTTTAAATGGTCGCACATATTTCTCATACTGTCTCTCTGGAAACCAAATTTCTTTGCCAAGTCCAAGAAGATATCATCCATTTGCTTGAAACTGATAGGAATGCTTTCCTCGGGTCCCCATGAAGGGAAGGGGCTTTCGTCAGTTGCATAGCCTTTTAATGTGTTCATGTTCTCTAGATTGTAATCGATGGACTGGCTCGACTTTTGAATGGATACATGGCTATCATTGGGGTTGAGACCTTTTGTCTTTCCTTTGTATTTACGGCTTTCCAGCAAGGCAATCATTGAATCAACGGACGAAGCATATTTCATGTATCTGCCGTCATCACCTTCCGCCAAAGATGCTAGAACATCGACATCAATAGTGTCGCTGTTATTAAACTGGCTGTTAGAGAATGAATTGAAATTTGGGTAATTCTGTTGTGTTGGCATTGGAGGCGGGTATTGTTCTGGGAATTCAGAAGACCGGGTAGCTTTTTTTTGAAGCCTGTTCTTGTCTTTGTATTGCTTTAGATTCCCTATTATCACATGCATGAATAATTTTGGATAATTTCGTGAATATTCATTAATTTCCTACCTTCCGATTGAGAAATAATAGGCAATCTTGGAGATGAAGAATCGGTATTAAATGTGTCGGTAGAGCCAATCATGGAGGTATCTTTGAATTTAGTTTGATTTATATGTGCCTCAATGTAATTATTGTTTTGATTGCTAGTAGATGAGCTTGCAATACTATGAACAAAAAGGTAAGCATACTGTAAATTAGGGCTTTTTGGGTTTTAATCATACTTGGCATAATATGCCCGGATCTCTGGGAAGTCTTGATTAGGTGCTCTCGGTCTGTGCACTTGCTTAGCTCCATGGGTATTCTTTGTATCTGGTAAGGAGATTTTGCTTGATATGTCAATGGAAGAAGTAGAGTCGTGTATACTTAAATTGGGCGCTGAATCAGATGGCCTATTAGGGACTAAGGATGCCGGAGAGTTAGAAAGATTCTGCCCTTTTGTTTCTTCTTTCTTCTTTCTTAATCTTATGTCTTCTCCCATTAACGACAGGTGAAAAAGTAGAAACGTGAAAAAAAAAAAAAAAAAAAAGAACCGAAAGATAAAAGGAAAATTAAATCTGTCAACACTTTCATTATCTTTGTTCATGGTTGCGTTTAAAACGAAATTAGAATAAGCAAATATGACAGTCTGAACGCTATGAAATAAGCCCCATAGAGGGATACTCTATTAGAAGAAAACTAAAAAGTAATGCCCTACAAATATAGGTATATTTTTTGTATCTGTTTGTAACATTTAAAGTATGAAAATTACTGCATTATTATGCACCATAGTTGATTCTCTCTTATATGAAATTCCAGAGTATCTTAAAAAATTCCATGTCTCTTAAAACTGCGTAGTTGGGCTGCCAAAGCTGGTACTCAGAGGTCAACCCGATCAAAAGTGTGGGCTAGCGCTTGCATAAAATTCCGCAAGTAACACTTATAATATGGAGATGTATACTTACTCTACTATTATATTTCAACAAGATACTCCGATATCAAGTTCCTAATTTTATATAGTTCCATGGTACAATTTTGTAGCTACTCATAAGCTTAAAGTCATTATACTGCTGCGATGAAAAATAGGATAGCGATTCATTTTACAAGTTGCAGTGATGAGAAATTATAGTCTATGATTGGCTGAAAATATAGAAAACAGAAAGGGACATTACTTGCATTAACCACAGTCAGATTACATAGCTTGATACGGTGAGAAGCATTCTTTTTTTTGGAAGCCATGAACATCACTAATATTTTGTGTCTTTGAATACTTTTAGATCGGGTTAGGGAAATACAGCCGATGATCAAAAATGCCATATGTTCGCAGCAGTACACCCCGGCTTGAGCGGCAGGGGGGAAGTTGATTTGGCCATTTTTAGTGAGACATAAGCCACTGTCACTCTTAGAAATTTCGAAATATAGCATGAGGGAGACGCTTATATTTTCACTTTTTTTTTTTTTTTTTAATTTCATTTAGCAACTATGTTTCGTAGATCTGTTTTAAAAGCTCAACAATTGACTAAAGCAGCAGCCAAGAGAAATTACACCTCTACTCCTGGAAAAGAAGTCAATTCCTCTGCTCACAAGTTGGCTGAAGAAGCTTTAGCTCAAAAGACAGGCACCAAAAGCAAGGCCACTTTGCCCAAGGGTGACAAGAAACCTGCAAAGGCCAAGGGCGAAAAAGACAACACCTATAAATATGCCGCTATAGGTGCTGGTGCTGTCACAGGTCTTGGTCTTGGTGTCTTGTTCTACTACGGTAAATACAAGAGTTTGAGTTTATTTGAAGTGCGTTATTAACTTCATCTTAAATCATAGGTCGACCTTATGCCGATGAAAGAGACGAGAAGGTAAAAATAGTAACATTCTAAACGACAAGCTTGACACTCAACCTTCTATTACAGTATGCTGAAGACAGCCTACTTGTTGCTGCTTATAAGCGTTGCGCCAACCGTTTCAAGGAATTCCAAGAGGTAAGATTCTAGTGTCGTGTTATGGATCAATTGCTTATGTCAAATGTGTAAATCTAGGAAATGACTGAACCTATTTGGGATAAGCTCCTTCCTGAACCTTTACCTGAACCTTACCGTCGTGCTTATACCTTGGTTATTAATTTGGATGAAACTTTAGTATACTCTTATTGGGATGTGAGTATAAAGAGAAAAGTCTAGTTTGACAATATAACTGATAGCACATTTTAGAAAGAGCATGGTTGGCGTCACGCTAAAAGACCTGGCGTTGATTATTTCCTCTCTTATCTCTCCCAATTTTATGAAATTGTTATTTTCACCTCTCAACCTTCTATGGTACGTAGATGTTTTTAAGCTGTTGGATTGGCTAACAACATGTTGTATTAGAATGCTCAACCTATTTTGGACAAACTTGATCCTTACCAATATGCAATGTATAGACTTTACCGTGAAGCAACGCGTTATAAGGATGGAAAACACATTAAGGATTTATCATACTTGAACAGAGATTTAAGTAAGGTCATTATCATGGATTCTAACCCTGAATCTTTCTGTTTGCAACCCGAGAACGGTATTGCCTTGAAGCCTTGGAAGGGTGAAGCCAAAGATACAGGACTTTTGGCATATATTCCTTTCTTGGAAGGTAAGTTTTTTTTTTTAATTACTGAAATGCGGCCAACAATATTTACCACAAAATATAGCTATTGCTTTGACCACACCCGATGACATCAGACCAGTATTGAAGAGTTTCGAAGGAAAGAACATCCCTATTGAATGGGCTAAACGTGAAGAAGAGATGAACAAAATGCATAGATTGCAATGGGAGCAAGAGCAGGCCAAAAAGAAGACTTCACGTAATTTGGGCTCACTTTTAGGAGGTGGTAGTCAAGCAGCAGTTGAAGGCCCTCCACCCACTTACTTGGAACAAATGAGAAAGCATGTCAGAGAAACTTTTGCAAGTGAATTTGAACAACAAAAGAAGACTCAAGAAGAATTTATGGCACAAGAAAACGAAAAGCAAATGCAAATGTTGAAGGATATGAAGATGTCCGTTTGGGAGTTGATGACTCAAGCTGCTAGCGTAAGTATTTTTTTTTTTTCCTGTGGTGGATACGGAACTATTTAATAACAGTGCTTTATAGGGTCAACCCATTACTCCTGAGCAACAGCAACAGCAACAACAACAGCAACAACAATAAAAGTAATAAGCTATTTACAGTAGATTTCCCCTTTAAATGTAATGTACCTTTTTGAAAACTCTATAGAAAGAGAGAAATAAAATCCGCTTGTATTTTTATTGCGTGGTTTTATTTCGTTTTGTAGTCTCGTATGTTCTGTTAGTTATAAGTTTTAAAGGAATATATAAAGGGACAGTGGTAAGTAAGATGCTGAGTATAATTTTCTGCTCGTCAGCCTTATGTTGTGTGTGTGTGTGTGTGTGTATATTAGACTATATTTAATGCAAGCTACAATGATGTTTTTATGAATTTGAGCATATCTCATATAATGCTTTATCTGTAGTTACTATGGCTTGAAGATACATAGTAGCTATATTTGTATACGTAAAAGATAATATAGGCGAGACAAGCAATCCTAATATGCGACAATAGACAACATACAAGCTGTGCATTGGTTATGAGTGTCTGTGTTATTAAAAACTACAGGACGGATAATTAATGTACATATAAGCCAAAGCATTATAATACGGATACCAATTTTATGTGAGAAGTACCAGTATGCTGACTATATTACTAAGTATGTACATATACGATACAATTTAGGTAAAAATGACCAATTAGCATATACCAAGATACACAGGAGCCCAACAATGTAATGCGCTGCTTTTATATAAGCCTAATAGCTTAAATATATATTTAAACAAGAATAGAGTCTCACTAGGATGACTTGTATCACAAGGCCGTTATGAAATCTACATCAATAGCTTAAGGTGTATATGTATTATATATGACAGTTCACGAACTCAGGCACCAGTTGTTGGAATGCTATTCGCTGACTTGGTGTAACACATTAAGAATTTCTATAATATCATTTGAAAAGTGTTTGTCTCTTATTGCCAATGCCAATAGAGTGCCAGCAAATATACATTCATCGTTTTGATTTTAGCAAGTTATGTCAAGGAATTAAAACGAATTTATTGAAACGACATAGCCAATTAGAATATTCTAGTTTGGTTTCTTTATAAAGCAACCGTGTAATTTTAGTATGTACACGAAGAGAACGCAAAGTGCTAGCTTTGTATAATGTGTTTTCTTCCTTTTTAGTGAGCATATCTACATAACATTGAGACGCTGTATAATATAAAGTTTTACATTAATGTGTATGTAGCCTATTCGGCATCAGAAATAGTATTTGAGATAGTCTACCCTGCCTTGTATATAGTTCGAAATCATTGGTATTCTCGAATACTTTGTGACATGACTCTAAGCTATGTATCATGCGACAATTAGGCATTTTCTGAGTATTAGCTGCATTAACTAGATTTCAGAATTTATTGACCTGCTTTTATCATTTAAAAACGGGAGCTCTTCCGTTGTTGTACACAAGCCTCCCCTTACACGATGTCAAAGAGATTTTTGCTCGAAGGGTTATATATAGTTTGTAGCACATATTTATTGAAGGTGAAATGTATCAGGTGTTAAGGGATCATCGTCTACTTTTTTTTTTTTTTTGAGTTAAGCAACAGTTTGATAACAGTTTAAATTAAATTCTCGTTTTTTCAGTGGCATTTTGTGAAAGAGTCCATTTCTCAATGTAATACACGAAAAGGAATTTATGCTATTAGTTCCCCTCCCCCAAATATAAGGTTCATTCCCTTGAGGATTATGAAACACTTTGCCAAAAGTAGGAATCTTTAACCAGTTCATATTCTAACATGAATTGAAATAATTGGTATTATCTATATAGAATTTGATCAAAGACAAAAGGTAAAAGCTTGAAGTTAAAGTGTATAGTTGATTTTGAATGAAAATCAGGAACAATCTTCGAAATAACGTGCGTATCAGATTTATTTCATATCTCAAAATTGTCACATCTTCTTTTAGTTTCATTGAGTATGTCAACTATTTAATTTTTACTTTTTTAAAAATGTACCTTATAAACCTCACAGTATCGATTAAATGAGACACCTGTAATACGGCTACTAGAATCAATGCATGCTATTATTTCTGAACTCCATTGATGTTTACCACATCTCTTTCTTTAATACATACCACGTCATTTACTAACAGCACGGCTCAAACATGAATGGTGGAAACACCTGATTTCTAGTTTTTTAGCCTCCCCCCCTTAATGATTCCGCTTTTTTTTTTTTTTTTTCGTTTTCTTTCTATATTTCTCTCTTTCTCTTTTCTTATTTATATTCTGTGTGACAACCTCTGTTTATAAAAATTAATGCAATATCTCACAAGTAAAAATATGTCTTCTTTGAATACCCCTAAAATTCACAAGATAGGAAACCCTACTGATACGCCTTGGATGCAGTCATCAGCCACTAATATGTCAGACCCTTACTATGGTCATAGTATCAATAGCAATACCTCCTCGGACACTTCAGATGTGGGCAATAGTTACTCGATGAATGAAAGCAACTCAAGCATTGACCAGCATACCACCACTGGAAAAAGCCCAGATGGAAAGCCACCTTATTCCTATGCCACATTGATTAAATACGCCATAGAAAGAAGCGCAGAGAACAAGCTTACTCTTAGTCAAATATACCAATGGGTAATTGATCACTATCCTTATTACGGAACGGCCGGTTCAGGTTGGAAGGTAGTCTATTAAATCGAATGCAATAAGAAGATAGACATATAAAGTTTAAACTAACTTTATTTTAAAGAACTCTATTCGTCATAACCTGTCTTTAAACAAGAGCTTTGTTCGTGTCCCTCGACCTGTAAACGAACCAGGCAAAGGCTCCTATTGGACTGTAGATCAATATGCCGCAGAGAATGAGCATAACGTTAGGTCCACTGTACGCGGCCGCTCAGGAAGATCAAGCAGTGATTCATCATTACATCGGGCAAGCAGTGCTCCATGGTTATATAGAAATTCTAGTCGGTACTACCGCGACGGCAGATCGCTTTCAAATGATGCAGATACAAATTCTATTGCAGCAGCCCGTCGCTCATCCCAATATGGTTACTGCAGTCATCCATACGGAAGTTATGACCGTAGCCTTAGCTCACATCCATATGGGTATCCAAGCTATCACTATCCTCAACGAATGCCATCTCATGAAACACTTTTATCGGCTCGACAAAATTCTTCAGTAACGTATAGTCTCCCCGCTAGTGCTACCGTCAATAGTCAACAACAACACTTTGGCAGCTTTTCCATGAGCAATAGCAGTAGTAACATGTATTTGAACAACTCGATGCAGCAGTCAGCTCTCTACTCGCACCGCCAATCTTGCCCAGATATTAGCAGTATACCATCTGCAACCTATTCTGAAACAAATATGCTTCCTAATTTTAATACTACTTCGACTGCATCCACCGGGAATGAAGTGTGCCTTGATTCTTCCTCATGTGACAAAAAATCACTTTATTCGAACTCGCAGACTTTTGGCAATTACGTTTCTGAAGATTCACAAGCAAAAACTTTAGATTATGAACCTACTACCATCAAATCAGAAGAACCATTCTATCATAAAAAAGACAACATGTTACCTGGGTTACCATCACCTGAAATGTCCTCAACTACCTCACCTTCCTCTAGTTCACAGCATCTGTCGGTGGCAGATCCACTTGCCATGGTGCCGCAACACCCTTCACCCGTGACAACAACTAGTACAACAGCCCCTGGAAACAGAATATCATCACCTTATTTAAACTTTATCAATAACAATGGCTTGGCTCAAAATTCATCAAAAGAGATATCGCCCTCATCTCCTCTCGATATGAACGGTAAAACAACTATTACGACACCTATTAAAACTAATACATACATATTAGATAAATCTAGCAAGAATTCACCTCAACAAAACGTGTGCTCTCCTATTTCATACTCGCTAAAAATTGAAGCGGTCTCGCCTCAAACTCAATCGCTCAAATATATCTCACCTACCGATGAAGGCTACCTTCAAGATGAAGATCAAAACTTAATTTCATCCCAAACTGAAGACTATGGCTACCCATAACTAGATACAAAAAAAAAAAAAAGACCTCATATCTGTAGTATCATTATATAAAAAGTATAAATAAAAACTTGTCTGTTTCTTTGAAAAATCCAGAAACACTACTAAACTTCATAACATTCCTTTTTGTCGGTTCTATGTACTACTTTTTAAAGAAATAATTAAAACACATTCCTGGCGTTGCATCTTGAGCCGAGATATATACTTGATTTGTCTTTTTTTTTTTTTTTCATGCGAATGCTATTATCACAACACTTGTTTTAGCTGATCCCCCAGTTTATCTATGCACTCGGAATACCCGGTTATTATGTAATTAACATTTTCGTTAGAGTTTCACGCTAAATAAATTAAAATCAGCTAAAGTAACAATATCTAAGGATTGCCTAAAACTTGATAAAAGCCCACGATCTGCCTGCCCTTGAATGTAACATATATGTCTTTATATTATTTCTTTTATGAATAGATTGATGGGTAAAAAAAGAAAAAAAAAAACGTTTGCCACTAAAAAGAAAGTAAAGACTAAAGCGCGGATGATATTGGATGATTTGTTGTGTTACAATTTCGCAATTTACGTACCTGACATGGACGGGTCCATTTGCTCCCCTTTCGATTGTTGAATCATTCATGCAACTCTATGCTACACGTGATTAAAAAAGCAGTAAAGCTTTGTATAGAAATTCAAACCATGTGTATATATAATGTTGTCTGTAAGGAGATATTTAACAGTGTTAAAATAGAAATAACGATGGTCTAAATGAAGCCAAAGAGTTTATCTTTCTGTCGATAAAATAAGAGGACAGGTTGTTAAAGGAATATTGGTACAAAACCTAGCTTAAACGAAGTGAATGATTAGCCTATGCAAGGTGGTGTCCTAGATAGCTTTCATAACAATTCACAGAAAATATAAAGAAGAGCTTAACTGTCAGTACATCATACCTATCTTAATGGAAAGAGACGCCCTATAACATCGTATCTTTTTTAAGATATAATTACTAATAGCTCGAGTTTGCTTGAGCAGTAATCAGTAAAATCGACACTTCATTCACCTTTCAAAATAAGAGCTTTTCATTTTTGTGTTTGGTGGAGTTGTAGAAAATTTTTTTTTTTGCTTTTAAAGGTTGGATAGTTTGATTGGCTGTCGCCTATTTTACGCGGTCACGGCTTTTTAACTACAGCAGATAAAAAAATTTTTTTTCTTTCAAAGCCTTTAAAAACGACAGATACAAAACCTTTTCTTCTCTTCTTCTCTTTACAGTTCTTGTAAGTCAAAATGTAAGTAGTTAAAAAATAGGAGTGTAGCATTGATAATCATAGTAAGGATGATTGTATAAAATGGGAATCTCTCTGAAAAAAAAATGAAAGAGAGCATTATATATTTTTATTACTGAAATATGATTACAATGTTATATGACTAATACGTGTCTCAATGAATCGTATATTAATCTCTTTTGTTTATATAGTGTATGAAGCTGGTTTTCCTTTTACGCGACTTTGGCTTTCAAGAATGAGGCTCACTGAATGATAATTAAATGGTAAGAATCTCCTTCTCTTTTTATCTTTTATATTGCTTCTATGATGATAAAAAAAGGTTTCGAAATTATCATGCACCACCACGCTTAGCGAGTGCAAGCTCGGATGCTGACCAGAAACTCATTATCTGAATAATTTATAAAATATATTTTCCATGTTTAAAAGAACCTTGTTCTAACCTTTATATTTCATTAATAGATATTATCCTTTGGTGAAGTTGTATTTTAAATTAATTAAATAAATAAAAAAACTATATATGTTTATCGAATATTTTTTTAAAAGTTTCCATACAAGTGTTTGTTTTATAACATGTTTATTGCCTTTAAATGGGACAACTTTCCTTTGTCATTGAAAACGGAGAGGTCTGTGACAATAGCCTGGAAGTGGGAAGCAGTAACCGGATCAACTCAAATCTTCACCGTTAAAATTATCACTTTTTTTACATACATTCAAGGCCGAGATACTATTAACAAGATTATGTTACGCATTCCAGTTGTTTTTTCACTTCAGGTTAGGTTCCTGGATGGCTTCAATCAGCACTATAAGGTATACTATGTCGTGATAAAGGAAGTATTACTACTCTATCTTACATATGTAATTGGTGGTCGCAACCAAGAGATGATTCCCGCATTCAAGAGCACGAAGCTCTTTTTCTTGGGCAAACGATAAAAACGTATGGTCTATACAATATTAACACCAGTCAGACAATACCCTATGTTCCCCCTCTTGAACCGGCATTAATTTTGATATTCTTTCACTCATTTCGAATATGCTGTTTTAATTGAATTCGAGCCGTACTGCTAAAGCAGGAATGATTGTAATTCCACTTATTTGACTTGAAGGCCATGTAGTTTGGGGCCTAAAGTGCTTCACATGTATTTTGTATTTATTTGCTTATGTTTGCGAGAAAGGGAAGCATTTTATATACGCTATTAAGTCAACTAAAAAGAGCAATTCTCAACTTTGGTATATGCACTACTGGTGAAATTGCCAGTGACTACTAATTGAGATGGGAAAATCAATGGTTAATATCTATGAAGGAAAGACCCACCTTAAAACCAATAAGCGTACCAGATAAACTCATCTTGACAACCCCTAACAAAAAACAAATGTTATACAAACTACTAGTGTTTCTAGTTTCTTCAATTGAATGCCGGTGGTTCGTGGCAAATTTCAACTGTCTCTGCTATTAAAAGGGTAACTAGACATGTATTTTTTGAGTAAATTCTTGACCATTTATAAATCTATATCATCCAAAATGACTCAAAAGTAAAGCACTCTGAAGAAACAGCTCTTGAGGAAGAGAACCCTTATGTAATCGATCTGGGTACACACATATACTGGATTTGGAATTCCCACTAATGTCTTTCTCAAATAAATTGCAAGTGTGCTTTTCCTCCGAGGATACCAAAGTTACTGAGCGCCACATCACATTGGCCTCAATTAGTTACAAAAGATTTTTATCTTTGACAAAAACGGTTGAGGAACATTGACCAATTGGATCGCTAAAGTAAACCCAAATTCTCTTCCTATAAAGACAATGAAGGGAAACAAGAGAAATAGATATACATGTATAAACGACTGTTATAAAGACGATAAAAAACAGCGTTTTTCTCAATGTCAAAAAGTGCTTGCCAGCAAAAGTTGCGCCATCTTCAGATAGAAGCCAATATATTCTGCATTAGTCGAGGACTACTTTCAATTAAGGAAGAAGGTAAATACAAGAGATGATACGCAAAGCGAGTGCAGTTCATCAACAAAATTATGTTTGGCTTATTGTCATACAACTGAGGAAAAAGAAATTAACCGCGTTTGGTAAATTGCGGGTGAAAGCGCAGTCTACATCTTTCAGCTTTTGATGGCTCTACAGAATCCAGGCGTCATCTTTTCCTCAGCTAAACAACACACCTTTATGCGAAGACAAAAAAAGAAGCTTTATTATTCCTTTTAAAGATATCAGCGCGTGGCTAAACGTGTAACCATAGTAGGAAAGCTGGCGTCGTGTAGCACTGTTCTGTTGAAGCTAAAAGGAATATATTTCTGAGCTCTCCAGCCTATGATTAAGCCATCCGTTCGCAAGGAGAAAAAAGTTTTTCCCAGATAGATTTACTCGAAACGCGGCTCAGTTAGATTACGAATTTACCCTAAGTGTTTTTTTTTTTAGCAGATCTGTCATTTGATTTTCTCAAACGTAATCTTAAGGGGTGAACGTCATTTGTTGGAGCTAAAAAAGTGATTCGGTTAACTCTTGGTCCCTTTTTTTTTTTTTTTTTTTTTTTTAGCTGAGCAGCAATAGACTATATTTGGAAGAGAAGAAGATCTTTTTTTAGGATGTTCCAATCGACACGATGCATGTTATTTCACGAAACAAATAAAACGCTATATCCTGGGTAAATGTTAATACGTAAATGTAAAACAATGGCTAAAGTCAATAATTAAAGACAACGCCATTTTTAAAAGCCTAACGGACATGTCGGTTTGTCACAAGAAAACGTGACACTAAAAATAGAAAGCTTGTGTAAGGGGAAGCTGCCGTGTCACGCATTTGAATAAACAGAATAATATTAAAATCAATTACTGAATTGCAGCCGTAAACGATAAAGTGGATAGGCTGTTTAGATAGTTTTTTTCATGCATTTGTTTAACAAGCGGTGGATTAATTTACATGTTGTCTGCTGATTTTATTATTTTTTAAGGAGGAAATATTATATTATGTACAATAAAAGGTATATGATATATATATGTAAGTTTGTCTTTTACAAGATGCCTGCTTCTAATAATAAAGGCGTGACTTCATTATTCTTGCTTGTTACATGATTATTGCAAGTAATATCACGTTTACAAATCGGACACTGTTAAACAAAAACAAAAAAAAATCAGCCTTAAAATATACAAGCCTCAATCAAAATAATCATATACCAATTTCTTTTGAGTGGTTAACCAAGCATCAACACAGACAGTATGAAACTGGTGATTACAAGGTAGTACTCTTAATTCATCACCAGTTTCATAATCTTCTAAACAAATAGCACAACCTTCTGGTTCTTGATTTTTTTCATTGATTCGGTATACATTGACAGTTAGCTGTGAAACAACTGAGAACGGCGCTAATTCTCTTCTTCTTAGTACTCCTTGTTTAATTTTCCAGGAGGCGTAAATCATAAATAACATAATACAAGGGGATAAAACAACAATAATAAGTATATCAATCAATGGCCTATGGTTAAGGGTTAAAAAAGGGTGATCATCATCACTACGCACACAAGCACACTTACCATGGGATTGCATTTTCATTGTTTTGTAAAATAGCCATCATAGGTGTACCCAATAATTTGGACAATTGCAGTAATTTGTTATATTCATTTTTAGGTATAAAAACACTTGGTATCAATATGTCAGAATTATCACCTTTAAAAATAAATCAATGATTATCAATTCGTTGTCATGGCGTTTCTATAGTTACCTGGAGCATACATGGTAATCCATTCTGTTGTATCTGGATCGCCTACGATGACAGCGATTGCTCCACTTTCTTGCATGTGTCTTACTTTTGATATAAATGAACAGCCACCTCGTCTCACTAACGCAATCCAATCATTGCAAGGTAATTGAACTACGCTACATCCGTTCGGGTCTTCCAATGGCTCAATAATGTATCCAATTCTACCATTCATTGACACTTTAGGTCCAAACGCAGCACTTTTATCATCAAAGGTTTCGTTTGAAATCTATTACATATCATATCAGAAAAGTGTTCTTCTGTGTTAAATAGAACCTACTGTAACATGGATAGATGCTTTAACAAACAACGAGAAACAACATAATGTAAACAAGCAAAGGAGTAACTTCATTATAATAATAATAATATAAAAAAAAAAAAATTAAAAATAAAAAAGAAGAAACAACCGTCTAAAAAAGGGATTTTTTATAGAGACATACAATTTTTAAAGGTCCGTTTTTTGTTTTTTTTTGTGTACCTTTTTTCTTTTTCATTTTTTTTTTTTTTGTTGAAATGCATAAAATGGAAGAACCTTGCCCAAAAAAACTCTCATTTCGAAGATTATCATTATTTAAATCAAGTCAAATTCAGCAAACTATGTCGCCAGTAATAACTACAAACACACTATTTAAAGAGTATGACCCAGAAACAGGCAGTAAAATTATCAATAATTTCATGATCATTGAAGAAATTGGAAGAGGCATGCATGGTAAAGTGAAATTAGCTGAAGATTTGGACACAGGAGAGCTCGTTGTAAAGTATAACTATGCCCCCCTCTCTCTCTCCTTATATCTAAGACGACTATTAACAGCTCTCTCCCCCCCCTTTTTTTTTTAATCATTAGGCCATAAAAATTGTAGACAAACAAGCTAGGCGTAAACAATTAGGATATGCTATGTTAAAAGCAAAAAACAACACATCTACTCTATCCAATTCATTGAATAAAAGCGAGCAAAAGATACGAAGAGAAATTGCAATATTAAAAAAATGCGTCCATCCTCACGTAGTTAGACTAAAAGAAGTAATTGATGATCCCGCTAGTAGAAAGATTTATTTAGCCTTGGAATACATGGAAAATGGAGAATTGATTTGGAGAGAGGGTGAAGATATCAATAAACCTGTATTATCAATAGCTGAATCAAGAAGTATATTTAGAGACGTTGTAAGTGGATTGGATTATTGTAAGTTGATCTCCCCTTTTCTTTTTATTCCCCACTCACTTTCCCTAATATTGATTGGACTAGTGCATTATCAAGGCATTATTCATAGAGACATTAAACCTGCTAATTTGCTATTGACCCATGACAATTCTGTGAAAATTTCAGATTTTGGCGTTTCTTACTTTAATCAACACTTGGCAGGCGCCCATTCTCAGTATGATGATGAAATTGATAGAGATTTGGCTGAAACAGCGGGAACGCCCGCCTTTTTTGCTCCTGAATTATGTAGCTCCATTGATACCACTTACCTAAACCTGCAGCAACTCACGCATCATGTAACAAAGGCAATTGACGTGTGGGCGTTGGGCGTTACTCTATATTGCCTCGTTTACGGTCAATGCCCCTTTTCTGCAGCTACTGAATTTGAACTGTTTGATTTAATTCCAACTGCCCCTCTCGTATTTCCTACTCAGGATCAGGTTGGTTTTGAAACCCCAGACGACCTGAAAGATCTACTACAGCAATTATTAACCAAAGACCCTCAACAAAGAATTACGCTGGACCAAGTAAAGCGTCATCCGTGGGTAATCCAGGACTTGCAGGACCCTAGTGCTTGGTGGAGAGAAACAGACCCTGCATCTTACCCTACAGTACATATAACAGAAGACGATGTGTCAAAGGCAGTGACTATAATGGACAAATTACGTCGGTCCATCAGACGCATTTCATCGTCTTTATCGAGTTTCACACATTCACTTTCATCCAAAAGCTCATCCTTATCAGACCAGTCTGCGTCCTCGCCCCTTTCTAATTCATCCTCCACGATTCATAAGGTGACCCGTCCTTTGTACGAAGAAGAGACAGCAACCAATGACTGGATGACAAAGCCGTGTACTCATAGTAATGGCCAGCAACTCTTCATAGAAGATGATGATACCCCAATTGCATACCAATCAGCTCCTTTTCCTACTGAATCATTAGTATCGGATTTAAGAGTTAGTTATCAGTGATATCACATGAAAAGCTTGAAATAAATGCTACTGTGTAGTATACTCTTTTGATAAAAGGTACCAGTGCATCAAAGAAAAACTATCGAAATAGTTTGTGTTTTATCTATAGACTATGGTTTTAACCCGGTGCACTGATCTTTAACTCGTGTATGAGCTGTGTTTGCTAATAATCCGCAGTTGTTTTCATTGTTTATACGACAATTGCATTTTAAAGAGTAGGATCATGTGACTAATCACTGTGATCAACGCATAATTAAAAAGATAACAACACTTTTTTTTTTTTTCTCTTTGGTAGTTTCATAGAATGGAGCATGAGTTAATTCAGTTACTGTTTTCTTCGAAAAAAGCCTTATCAACAGGTCAATCTATCTGTGAACAAGCCAATACCTTCTTACAAACGTCTGAGCACCATGTAGAAACGATAGCCAAAGTGCATCCAAAGTTAATCTTTGTGGACAATCATATTATTATCCAATCTAGTATTTTGGAGAAAATTAAAGAATACATTAATAGTCAAATGGAATCTTGCTCAGGCAGAATCAAAGTAAAATAGCTTTAATATGGAGTGAAACAAAAGAGCTAATATAAACTAGGAGCATGAAGCTAGATTACAAACACTCACTATAGAATTAACTACCATTTTTGACTTGTTAAAGAAATGTACTATTGACAAAGATATACTGCAAGTGAATTCTGAAAGGTTTGGCAGTGACCAATCTCAAAATTATACCTGTTTATTTGACTACATTTCAGATCAAGAAATCATAGAATTACAAAGACAAGCTGATGATGAAATTAGTTACATTGAAGTAAAAAAAAAAAAAAAAAAAAAAAAAGTGGCCAGTTTTCGTAGAAACTCATAAATAACAAATAGTCTATATGTAACTCTTTACAAAATCAATCAAAATTGATCACTCAATTTTTATCTGATATTGCTAAACTTCGAAAAAGCGCACTCTCTATTATTTCTCTCGATGATACAACAGCGGGGTATACAAGTGAAAGAATCCAAGATCAGGAAGATGTTATATCAAAAATGGCAGAAATTTTGATTAGTCTAACAAAGCATTATGACCAGTTGGGAGAAGCAACGAGAATAGTACAAAATGATCCAGAAGGACGTGAAGAGCTAGATATTACTGTTTTGGAAGATGATCATGAGCATATACCCAATATTTTAGAAGGATTAGAAAATAGCTTAGAAGACGTCAAATCACTGAGGTAGGCGCAGGCATCCGTTTCCTAGTTACTATTAACGATTGCCATAGTGATGATATACAGCTCCATATGCAACTATATCTTAATGTAAAAGATGAATTCATAAAGATATTAAGCCAGTTTGAGCAGTTTGGTTCTGGAGGTCAATTAGATGGTATCTTAGAAAAGATAACGGCTTCTGAAGAAGAAATACAAGAAAGGGAAATGAACTTGGAAGACTTTTTTAAGCAGTTATCCGCTTTGGCAGAATGGTATAAATGCTATGCGTCTTCCTATAATTTCTTACTATTAGAAATTGAAAGAAGAAAAAAAGCACAAGAAAAACAAGAAGCGCTAAGAAGAGATCTACTAAAGACTTTTGAAGATGCCTATAATGATGAACTACAAGAGAGAAAATCATGGTCTGCTCAACATGGTCAATATTTACCAGAAGTTCTTTGCCCTTTTATTAATGCAAGTATATTACGTAATGACAAGGGGGAGGAGAATTTGACACGTTTATTTATTTAGGATTCACCAGCTATTTTGAAGATTAAAATTGAAAGTGACTCTGGGAGATTACCTAACTTGGCACCTGAAAATGTAGAAAAGGTAAAAGAAGCAAGTTGCATATCATACATGCTTTTTTCTGATATTTTTTTTTTATTATTATTCAAGGCACTGGCTGAAATTCATAATACGCATAATTAACTACACTTTCTTGCTCTCGGCTTGTTGGTTTTCATAAATTTCGTTTAAACGCGCCTATATATGTACAAGTTAAACAGAGCCGTACTTTGTATTATTGCTTATATTTACAAGTTCCTCATGAAGTTTTCCTTGTTTTTTCAACTCCATTCTACGGTTAACAAGCATACCAATATTTGTCATGTAATAAACTATATACTCTTTAAATCTCGTTCAACTAAATTAGGGCCTGTATTTATTTACCAGTAGTTCCTGCAAGTAAAAGAACTGCAGACTTTTGCGCAATATCAGCTAAACGACTACCCACTGTCATTACCAAAGAAAAAAAAAAAAACAAGGGAAAAAATATACAATAGTTCTACATGACGTAGCTTTAAATACCAAAAATCCAAGATTTTCTTTTTTTCCCTTTTTATTTTTGTTGAAAATAATCAAAAATGAATCTCTTTTTCGGTAAAGCAAAGACAAAAGCTACACCTAAAGATGCTATCTATAAATTACGTGAAAATTTGAGCATGTTGGAAAAACGACAAGCTTATTTGGAAACAAAAGCAGAGAATGAAATGAAAATTGCAAAGTTAAACGCAACAAAAAATAAAAGAGGTAGTGCGTACAAGTAGACTAGATATAATGTATTCATCCCTTTTCCTTAGCTGCATTAATGGCCCTTAAGAGAAAGAAGGTTTATGAACAAAATATTGAAAAGATTGACGGTGCTCGTATGACTATCGAAACTCAAATAATGGCTATTGAAAACGCTAATGTTAACTTGGAAACTTATAATGCTATGCGTGCTGGTGCTGATGTAATGAAGAATATGCAAGAAGTTATGTACGTTATATATACACTATTGGGAGGGTAAATTAAAATATTTCATTTATTTAGGAATGTCGATAAGGTAGATGCTACTATGGACGATATTCGTGAACATGTCGATACTGTCAATGAAATCTCAGATGTCTTTTCTCGACCTATTAATCTTGGTGACGAATTAGATGAAGTAAAAAAAAAAAGATAGCATAGGGAAAGAGTTACTAATTGGACTTTATTTTTATAGGATGAGTTGTTGGAAGAATTAGAAAAGATGGAGCAAGAAGAATTAGACGCCAAGATGTTGGAGACTCCATCACCGGTAATTTCTGCACCCAATGTTCCTATGCATGTACCTGGTAAAGTAACTTTATCACCGAGTGTTTGTTTGCATAATGTTCTTATGCTTTTCTTTTTGTTTTAGCCTCTAAAAATACAGCTATTGAAGATGATGAAGAGGAAGAACTTGCAATGCTTAGAGCAAGCATGTCTTGAAGTAATCACCTTACCCCTAGTTAAATGATTGTGTTAAATAAATACACTCACTTGAAACATGTTTGACAATAATAATGTTCCCTATGAACCAATACGTTGTCTTGTTAACACAACACAACTCGCTGAAAGCATAGGTAAGTGGGAGAGTTGGAGCTTGTTGGATTTTTGCGACTTTAGAAGTGAGAGCTACCAGGTATGAGAGACAATCAAGTGTAATCGGTACAGTCACAGTGTTTATCACTAAAGTCACTTGCCAGAGTCATACTTCTACCATATTAAGAAGATAAGGGGGCTTTTGATCCAATCTTTGCCCCTGACAGTGCACGTTGTCTAATAGACTTTTACCCGCAGTGGGAAAAGAAGTTCGATCTCAAATTGAACTGTTCGAAAACATTACTGCTTTTGCCTTTAATACAAATTGAAGCATTTTTATTGGATGATCCGCATGAACCTCTCTTTTGGCAATAGGACTCGGACTGCTTTTTTCGTAAAAAATATTTTTTTATTTTTTGGTTATTGTTGCCCTTTTTTTTTTTTTTTTTTTTTTTTTCCCTTTTTTTTTTTTTTTTTTTTTTTTCAATCAATACAATCACAATGCCTAAGTTAACAGCCAAAGCAACCAAGAAAGCTGAATCAGCGGAAGACATGAGAGCCTTTGGTCCTATTTTCAACAAGGATCTTGGTCAGCACATTTTGAAAAACCCACTTGTTGCTCAAGGTATTGTTGACAAGGTAACGTTATTTTGAGAAAAAGGAGAGAAACCGATCTTGACATCTTGTTATGTTAGGCTAATCTTATTAGTTCTGATACTGTTTTGGAAATCGGTCCTGGTACTGGTAATTTGACAGTGCGTATTCTCCCAGCATGTAAGAAAGTATATGCAGTTGAAATGGATCCTCGTCTTGCTGCTGAATTACAAAAACGTGTTCACGGAACGTAAGTGGTCATTTGACTGTGAAAGAGAGAAAGTGCTGACTTTTGACTTTAGTTCCGAGCAAAAGAAGCTTAATATTTTACTGGGTGATTTTATGAAAACAGAACTTCCTTATTTCGATGTGTGTATCAGTAATACCCCTTATCAAATTTCATCCGTGCTTGTGTTTAAATTGTTGGAACATCGTCCCATGTTCCGTACAGCCATTCTTATGTTTCAAAGAGAATTTGCTTTACGTTTAGTGGCAAAACCTGGAGACGAACTCTACTGTCGTTTATCTGTCAATGTGCAATTGTTGGCTAAAGTCGACCATGTGATGAAAGTAGGTAAAAACAACTTCAGACCTCCACCTAAAGTCGAATCTTCTGTCGTGCGTCTTGAACCCAAAAATCCTCCACCACCTGTGAACTTTAAAGAATTTGATGGTCTTCTACGTATCCTCTTTACAAGAAAGCACAAGATTTTCTCTGCTAACTTTAAACAAACAACTGTCTTGAATATGCTTGAACAAAATTACAAAACTTACTGTGCTTCTAATGAAATTGTAAGTGCAAATTACTATGTGTATATGCATAGCTTAACTGACGGTTGAATTATATAGATGGTCGATTCGGATTTTGATATTAAGGCCAAAGTGATGGGTGTTCTTGAAGCAGTCGAAATGTCAGAAAAACGTGCTGCCAAGTGTGATTTGGATGATTTCCTCAAGTAAGTTGGTTGTTTCTTTAGGCTAGTGTTAAAAGCGACTCATATTTATTATAGGCTTTTGCTTGAATTCAATAACGCTGGTATTCACTTTGCTTAATTGCTTCTCTGGTTTTTTTTTTCTGCCCTCTGTATTTTGTATATTTCTTCCGTAGAGTTTCATTTTTTTTTTTATTTTATAATAATATATATCACACATAAGCAACAGTATTGGCTTGAGAAATGACTTTTCCAAGACATTAATGGTTTCCAGCTCTTTGATTTACCAATGAATTACTTGGATTTCTTTCATGATAGCAATGATATATCATATGTCCTATTCCAAAAGAGCCAACAAGAGCCCCTAAACAGGGCATCGTTCTGCCAATTAAGCATAATATAGAATGAGGTCGATGATACAAAAGCTATAGTAATATTACCAAAAATATAAGATAAAATCCAATGGTGCTCATAGCTGGTGCCAACATGAACCCAAAAACTCCCCCAACAAGTGTGCCTATTAAGGTCCTTTTGATAGCTCCTTTAAAAAACATGTTACTAGTGTCATAAGTATCATTAGTAGAATTCTTAGTAGTATACCATGAGTGGGAGTACTATTGGGGCTGTTTCGTCTAATAGTGAAAAGACCATGCTCGTCAGTTGTTCTTGTAGGCTGAGAATATCTAATGTGCATATGGCTGTCGACCTTGATTTGAGGAAGGCATGATTATATGTAACAACTACACTAGATATACACAGATCACAAATCCTATAAATTCAAAGATTGGCGTCACCATTTCTATATAGAAATAGAATATAAATGATAAAAGATCAAACAAAGAGCTCCTCGGCTATATTATCAGTTTTAGAATCAAACTTTAAATGAGGCAATATAGTCTACCATAATACAGGCTTTTTTTTTTTCTTAATGAATGAGCGACCACATATCAAGTATTATTCAAGAAATAAGCTATAAAAGTAGTGGCCACAGTACTGAAGCTAAGATACACAGTGGAGTGATGGCAACAACTAAACGTCTATACATGATTGACAGGCAGTCCCTTTTTTTTTTTTTCCTGAAATAAAGAAAAAAATCCTTCTCCATAAAAAGACTCCATTTTCTTTCTTTATACAACATGAGCTCAATTGAAGAAGCAGCCGATTACAATGTGTCCGACTATTTAGAATTAACATCGCCCTGGAACCAAAACCCAATGGCGTTTTTGCGCCGTTACTATACCTTATTTTACAAAAAAGCAAGCCAAGATCCACAATCAGTTGACATTTATGTACGCCAAACACCCAGTAAAGTCTGCGTAGTGGGTGTCGTTTCACCACCTAAAGGCATTACTAAAGTCAGACTCAATACAGATCTTATTGGGAATAAAGTGAAAAACGACTCAGTGCTTGCAGAATTACTTGACAGCGAAGATCAAGTGAAAGTGATTGTCAGAGCAGAAATGGAAGGCAAATTGTTAGAATTAAATACAAGATTAGTAGACGAACTAGACATATTATTTAAAGACGGTCAGCATTTACAATGCGGGTTTATAGGTGTTATATTACCTAAAGTAGAAGATACGTCCATTCAATTGAAAGAGTTTTTATCAGAAGAAGAATACCAGGAACAATTATAATATTAGAGTATAATAAAAGAAGGATTTTGACTTTATGGTTTAATGATTACCATATACTACAATGTAAGCAGGTCAGTGCGCCCATAAATGTAATGCATATATACAAAGTGCTCTGGACTTGTTCCCTGTAAACCTAAATACAGTAAAATCAAAATAAGCTCAATTATAGTAAATTTCTTGGTGCAACAAACATTTAGCCCCATACTTGTTCTGAAATAAAGAGTTGTCTCTCTTCTTTGTAGTATATATATAAAGTAAGTTTTTTTTTTTTTTTTTTTTTTACAACAATACGTTATCTCATTGTTGTGATCTCCATCAAATCATAAATTAGCGTGATTGTTCTGCGTGATGCTATGAGAATAAAAAGATCTGTGATACCCTTGGAGGGGTTTGTGTATATATATATAATATACTTTTTTTTAAAAAAAAAAAAAAAAAAAAAAAAACATTCTCTCTCTCTTTTTTTTTCTTCTTTTTTATATATACATATATATATATATATATTTACTTTTTTCACTATGGGACAAGCTTCTTCATCACCAACGAGTTTATCATTTTTTAAAAAGACGTCTGATAATAAATACGAAGATATTTCGAATAAATTTACAAAAGCGACCGTTTCAACATTAGCAGTGCCAATGATCATTGTTGCTTATCCAGTATTAAATGCATATACATTTCAAGACTCAGATATTACTGGAGTAAGAATTATTGATGGAGCTATTGGTGGTATTTTAGGTGTTATTGGATGTAATATAATAAATTCATACAGTTTCATTTTGGCTAAAAGAGAAAGCATATAGGGCCACTAGCACCTATTATGGCCATTTGGGGTGCTATTCAGATTAACTTTAAAGATAAACCCTCATTACCGTTATCAATATCGCCTGAATTACTCGAAGCTGCCAAAGAAGAAATTCATCTCGATACAGAATTATTTTATAATGTCGCTATTATTGGATGTTCAGGCACAGGAAAAGTAAAGTAGAATAGAGAGAAAAGAAGAAAGAGTAGCTCACCTTTAAAATAGAGCTCTATTGTGAATGCTATTAGAGGATATAAAGACACACATCGATATGCATCCAAAGTAGGCGAGATTGAAACTACAGAAGGACCATTATCTTTTGCACACCCTGATTTACCTACAATGATGATATGGGATATGCCTGGGGTCGGAACAAAAAGCCACCCTCGAGAAACATATTTTGAGCGTAATTATTTAGGAGCGTTTGATTTGCTAGTGATTGTGCTTGGAAACAGGTAAGAAACGAGTTGCTATGCAGTAGATAATAATCCCAACTGTGTATAGATTAATGCAAGATGATATTGACATAGCTGTGAAAGCGAAAGAGCATAGAATACCCATTCTATTTGTTCGAAGTAAAGCAGATCAGGTACATATAGATACACAACAGTAATAGGATGATGAATGTCAATATTGAATTATTTAGGCTATCGAGAGTAAAATTAAGCGAAAAGGGAATGAAAGCGATACTTATGCATGGGCAGCTGCAGCAGGAGAGCTAGTGAAAGAGGTAAAAAATTACCTTTAAATGACGATAATACAATCTGCTCATTATTTAATCATTTATTAGGTGAGAGAATCTGTATTTTCTCAGTTACGTCAGGAACAACTAAATACTAGAAAATTGTTCATTATATCATCTGAAACACTACAAACGTTTGTAGCGACTATCAACAATGAAGAGAAAAGAGATCACATAGAAACCATTGATGAACAACGATTTATAAGGGCATTGGTGGAAGGTGTGTTTGCAAAACGAAGGTTACTTGAAAAGCAAAATAAAAAAAAGTCCCAAAAAAAGTAATTGAATCACTTTAATTGGCTTAATTCATTTTCATGTGCTGTAAACTATACATATATATAATGAACCCTTTCATTATTATTACATCACCTTTATGTTATTGTTCTAGCATATAAATAGCGTTCTCAGTTCTCTTTAATTCCTCTTTTTTCTTTATTATCTAATAAATAAAATTAAAAATGAACTCAAGAACTGATGCTAAGAAGGACCAATTCGTCGGTAACGTCAAGGACAATGTTGGCGGTGCTGTTGGTAATGAATCTCTCCAAAGTAAAGGAAAGGCCCAAAATGCCTCAGGACATGCTCAAGGTACTTTAGCTAATGTTGAAGGTTACGTTCAAGGTGCTGCTGACCAAGTTGCTGGTGCTGCTAAGGGTGCCTATAACTCTCTCACTGGAAACACTACTGGTGAAGCTGGTAACAAGTTTCAACAAAAGAAGGGTGAAGCTCAAAAGGAGTTCAACTCTTAAAGTTTCATTGCTATAATCCATACTTTCTATATAATAATCTTTTTACGTTAATAAATTACGGTTGTTATTATTACTTTTTAACTACACCCATGTGCTATAGATTATTTTAGTTCTCGCATACATTTACATAAATGATGTTTATCTTCGGCGTTGTCCCGTTTATGGTATATGTAAGTTAATAATATCACTGCATTGCTAAACATACAATTAAGTAAACAATGAAAATTTTTAACGACAGTAGCATTTAAAAAGCATCTTTTATTTCTTTCTTTACTTTACTCTTTTTCTTAAAAAAATATTTTTATTTTAAATGGTAGCTACCACATCGATACTTATTCAAGGCTTAATAGAATAAATGCAGCAGAAAAAAAAAAAAAAAAAACGCTTTGTTCTTTATAAAAATATCTACAACACGTTCATTATTTGTAATTTCTGAAAGATAAATTACATATTGTTAGGTACAAAAGCATGATTAAACAAGAAAATCCTGCATAAAGAAAACAGCAGTCATTGATAGGAGAGACTTGAAGCTTTGATGCAAAATAAGGTGAGCAATTTATCATATATACATGGATGCTAACGAAATGGTAAATATACAGCAGTAAGAGAGCCAAATGCTCTTATTAAACATGAGAAGTTTGCTTTTCTATTAGAAAGCAATACAAAGCTACAGTATGAAACGCCCTTCATATTGAAAATCCCTAAAGAAATAGTACAACAACAAAAATAGAAAAGAAAGTTAGAAGATAGTACAACAATCCAAGAGCCTGCATCTACAAGCCTGGCTCTTGATTTAGTCAATGTTTTTGTAAGCAAAAGGCATTGTACTATAGATACCACATAAACGTCACATATACCATAACTGGTCTTGAATAACTCTTTTCAAAAAGTTCTTTTTATCTATACAATAGACTTTAAAATAGATAAAACCATCAACAATCTTTGCGTGCATAGTATATACTATCACTTAGTAGCATAAATTGGAAATACATTGATCAATGAAGTATGTTTGCTAAATTCTGAACAAAAAGAGGGAGTAGATTGATCGGATACATGTAACTAAACAAAAAGCCATAAGTGAAGGCCTGGAGAAGACTAATACAACTAACGACAGAGATAGACAAAAAAAAAAACGATCGGCTTTTTAAATAGGTTGCATTAAACTTGACGGGGAGTAGATATAGCTACTAGACGGCCGAATAAAAACAACGCTCAACTTTCAGGCAAAGGTGCTAACCGAATTTTGAATAACGTCTATATTAGATTGATAATTATAGTAACCATGACAAGCTTTGAATAGGAAACGTGATCACCGTTGATAGGGTTTTTATGTCACCATAATGATATAGTATTAGATATGTTTCGATCTATAATTACATTAGTTAAGAGCGACTCTTTTAGGAAACAAGCTTGAATTGTATAGAGTTCCTTTCATGGTAAAAAGTGCACCACATAGGCTTCGAATGGTGTTTGATTTATGCCACTAGATCG
Organism: Mucor indicus B7402; assembly: GCA_000697295.1. NCBI lineage: Eukaryota > Fungi > Mucoromycota > Mucoromycetes > Mucorales > Mucoraceae > Mucor > Mucor indicus. The sequence continues at coordinate 63,430 of JNEK01002895.1, forward strand.
ATTTTTTACAATAACAATCTCCTGTGGGAGGATGCACGTCACTTCAAAGCTATTTCGTATTTTTTTTTTTTTTTTTCCAATAAGCTGCCTAAAAATTATCTTTTATTTTTTTCCTTTGCAATTAGAAAGCCTCATAATTAGCTATTTTACATAATACTTGTTCATATAGCTTCTACTCATTTTAACGTTAAGGAATTTTATTTATATATAAAAAAGAAAAAAAAAAAAAAAAAAAAAGATTCGATGCAGAACTCGTTTGGTGGCCAAATTGTTATTCCTTCCCAAGCAACTTCAGCCATTAAAATAGTCAATCCTACTTCTTCAGAAGAAGTAGAAATTAAAAAAGTTGTGCTTAAACCTCCTTTAAAAGGTTTTTATCAGTTTTATTATTGATAATTGGTCACTTATTTTTCAATAGGAAGCATTAATAGTAAAAGGCTTTGTAGAAATGTAATTATTCACGGATTTTGTAAATATGAAGGAAAAGGCTGTGAATTCAACCACGATTCGGTGTGTACATGTTATTGAGACAATAAGCAATCATACTTAACTTGTTATCTTTAGAATAAGGCGAGTAGTTCACCTCAAACAAGCCCAGAAAAGTGAGTTTTAACTTTTTGTCCCCGTTTTGCTATTCGAATCATTGAATGGTGCTCCCCCCTTTTTTTTTTTTTAGTAAGAACAAAGCAGTTAGAAGTTCTTTATTTCAAGCCGTTTCCTCGTCCGTTACAGCTAATAGTATAAATGCGCCTGAGTTTGTTCCCAAATTCTCTACTAATACAATGGGTAACACTTTTTATGAAAGAGAGAGAGAGATACTTATTATTTTTGATTGATCCAGATTCAAGTTCACCGAATAATAAAGGTAAGCGTTTACGTGCATGAATCCGCTCTCTCATATTCTTATTATGGTGAATGATGTAGACCCTTCTATTGTGTAATATAATATCATTTAAAAGAAAGACGAGTACATATTCATATAATGTAATAGTAAGCCTCATTATCAACCTGAACAACATAACAGCATATCAGCCATAACAAATGGATTTTCTCAATTTGGTATATCAAATGATGTAGTAAATAAAGAAGATGGATGTTATTTTAGATTATTCTAATATATGACATTCTAGTCGAATGGACATCCAATGTCACCTACGTCACCTTCACAAATGCTAGCTGGACTCGGTATGCTATCACCAACACAAATGGATCCTTATTTCTATATGAATCAACAACCTGTATTTCCTAGGCAACCGGTAACTATGTCTTTTCTTTTTGACGTTTGAAAATTCACCTTTCTTTTTTTGTCATAGTTACAACACCACCTTTATACACAACCATTACCTTCAAATAGTTCTAAACTAAAGCGTCATCAACGGGTCATACAACAGTTTTTTATATCTGAAGATATTCGACAACAACTAACACAAAGGAACGAAGCTCAACTTTTGACAGCTTCTGGTAAGAAAGAGACTCTCTTTTTTGTTACCTTGGATAACCCACTATAAATAGCCCGTGATTTAGGTCTGCCATTGGACGTCCATGGATACCATTCATTGTATCCCTTGGAACCATTAGGAGAAACAAAGACAACTTCTTATTACGGATACCCATCAACACTCTATAAGGCGACATCAAGTGTAGATGGTCGCACATACGCGCTTGTTCGCATTGAAGGGTTTAGACTTGCTAATGAGCTTTCGATGCAAGTGGTAGAGGCTTGGAGACGTATTAGACATTGTAATATCATCACTATTCGAGAAGCATTTGCAACAAGAGCATTTGGAGATACATGTAAAAATAGAATACTATGGTTTATGAAACTAAGCTCATTCCTTTTTTTTTTTTTTAGCATTTGTCTTTGTATATGATTACCATCCTTTCTCAGATACGTTATATGCAACTTATTTTACACCTGAAGGACAGGCTTCTTTGGGGAATATCAGGGTGATTCCAGAGGCAACCATTTGGAGCTATATTACACAAATAGCATCTGCATTGAAAGCAGTCCATGGATCTGGGCTAGCATGTAGAAGTGTTTGTCTTCAAAAAATTTTGATTACAGGAAAGAATAGGTAAAATTACATAGAATAAAAAAGAGAAACAAGGTAAGTAACAATGAATTATTTAGAGTTCGAGTAAGTGGATGTGCGATATTGGATGTACTACAATATGACGGTGTTTTGAATGTAGCTCGACAGCAGCAGGAGGATCTTTTGTTGTTTGGTAAACTTATCATTGGACTGGGATGTTTTGGCTGTAGTTTTACAGATCTTCAAAAATCCATGGATCATATCTCTCGATGTTATTCTCCTGATTTGAAAAAGCTTATTTTTTATCTTTCAAGTAAACCAGCGCCGACAAAATCCATCGATGACATTGTTGTCATGATCGCACCTCGTATACTGTACGAAATCAACTGTAATCAATTGTAAGTGTTAGATAAGTACCATCTGTGTGTGTGTGTGTGCGACGTAAGCTTACGACTAGTTTAGTTACAATGACGATTTAGAAAACGAACTATCTAGAGAATTGGAGAATGGTCGACTTGTTCGACTCATGTCCAAAATGGGCTTTATTAATGAAAGACCAGAGTAAACGAGTTGCTCTATAGGGTTAAAAATCATAGAGATTTATCATTTTGTAATAGGTTTGATATGGATCCAGGATGGTCAGAGACGGGAGATCGCTATCTCATAAAGCTATTTCGAGATTATGTATTTCATCAAGTCGATGAAAAAGGAAAACCTGTTATTGACATAGCACACGTGATAACATGTTTAAATAAGGTCAGTCTATCCACGTTGGGCTTAAGATTACATTTATCTTATATTTTTGTCAATAGCTGGACGCCGGTGTAGATGAAAAGATCATGTTAATGTCTAGAGATGAGCAGTCTTGTCTTATTGTTAGCTTTAAAGAAATTAGAAACTGTATAATTTCTGCTTACAATGACTTGACTTCAGGAAGAAAATAATCAAAAACGTTTACAAAAAAAATCACAAAAAATATTAAAAAAGCCCTTTTTTTTTAAAAAAAAATATATATATATATATATATATTATATATATATATAGTCTATTGTAATGCTTTAATTCAAAAGAAAGGAATGAATGTATTTACAAAGGGGTTAGAAGTTAACTGTTCTTAGAGGATCTAATCTAAATTTGAGTTCTTTTAATCGGCCACTAGTTGGGTTCCACTGATCAAACAACGAGCGTAACCGTTTCAGTTCACTTTTGAGCACTTCGTCGGCGAGAATCAAAGGGTCGCAAAAGATACCATGAAGTGCCCAAGGGATATAGAATGGATTTTGTTGTAATTTAGCTTGAAAGGGTTCCATGTGAGCTTCTTCAATATCAGCCGTTGCCGATGTCATATGTGCCATCAAAGAAGATGAAGCAGCCGATTGTTTTCTACTGTTGTTGGATGTCGGTGTGGTGTTAGGCTGCTGATTGCGTACGAATTTCCCAAATGGCGCTGTCTCAAACGTATAACGCACAGCTGTCATGTACACTTCAAGTTCTTCGTAAATAGTGGAGTGGCCTCCTTCCAAGGCATACAAGCTTCCTGCAAGCACTTCGCTTAAATAGGTGAGCAAATGGTGATCCGAGAGCCCTGTATTGCGTAACTTTAAGGCAAAGACAACGAGATTGATCAAAAAATCATCATCCGAGTAGATATGACCATCAATGTAGATAGATCTTAGTAAGTTGGGATGATTCACGTAGGACATGATTGCAGAATACAAAGGGACCACTTGATCTTGCATCGAGCCCATCAAAACCACTTTGATACCACATTTCAAAATGTAAGCTAATGATTGACGGTATTTCACAGAGATGGAGCTGGTTGAATCCATGAATTCAAATAACTCACGTGCGGGATCTGCTTCAAAATACTGGATAACATACAATGTAAATAAAAATACGAGTAATAACATGATGACAATTTTTTACCTTTACAATTAAACTGCCCTTGAGAGCTGGAAATGGACCATGCGAAATACCTGCCATGGCTAAAACACAAACGGACTGTCTAATGATATGAATATGACCCCTTTCTAATAAGCGTTGCAACAAAATCATGGAGACAGGGGTTCCTTGAGAATGTGTTGCCCATAACACGACATCTGCAGAAGAAACAGCTTCTAACCATTCCGAATTCTCCAATAGTCTCGCGTATAAATGGTTGACTCTGTCCTCGACTTTCCCTTCACCTTCCAGTGGTACAAGTGTGATAGCATCACTGGGTAATGTAACCTGATGTTCCGATTCAAAATAGAGTTTCACTGCTGCAGCCATTTGTTCGCAAAACTTGATCGAAGTACCTGTAGGCTCACCAATCATACTACGCACAAGCTACATACACAATGGTAAGAAAACGCTATAAGATTTAAGTTTTTCTATATTTTTACCTTCATGGGAAACCAACCGTGAACGCCTACAATGACAATACGTTTATTCATCATGGCTTTCTTTGCTGGGTCAGACGTGGAGAATGCTTTGACTTCATCAATAAAGTTGGAAAATTTGGTACGCATACGTTTTGCAATCCAATTCGAGGTGTCTTCGGGTGGTTGTTCAGGTGACGAAGGGACTAAAATGGCATTCAGTGCATCCATAGCCTTTGATAAAAGGTTGTTTGAAGTAGGTGACGACAAGACAGGAGAAGCCACATCGAGGATGGAGAATTGGGAATGAAAAGGGGGCAGAACCTGATTTTTTTTTCGAATAATGTTGTTCAGGGATGATATGGAAGTTGAATTACGTAAGGCATCTGAAGCAGCTGGTTTAGTCGTAGGTAATGATGATGTGCTTTTCACTTTCCGGATACTGTTTGTGTCATCCTCTAAGATGCTTGGGGAAGGTTTTATTGTTGGTTTTGGTTGCTTCACAGTAGTTTCTATGGTTGGTTTATTGGATGTAGTGAAGAGAAAAGACATCCAAGAAGAAGCTGGTGATGGCACACTTACTTCATCATTTTTGATGGTTGTAGCCGTTGCTATGGCAGTAGTAGTGGATGTCGTTGTTGTATCATTATGACTCGTTACCATTTGCTGGGGAATGGTGTCTTTTTGTTGTTGAACGTCTGCTGTATTATTTGGTATTTGCTGTGCATTTTCCGAGGAGTGGAATCCAAGCCAAGACCAAAATCCATTCCCAGGCTGGTCAGAAGTAGCAGTTAAAGTTGGATTATTTTCGCACGTGGGTAGTATTAAAGGAGAAGTAGAAGAGGAAATTATTTCTGTTTTCATATTTGTTGATGCTGATTTATGAGATAGGATTGATTTTTCATCTTCTTCGTCGTCGTCTGTATTTGTCATGGATACAGTAGGCGTTGTCATATTACTTGTTTGAGTAGGATTCATGACTTCATCTTCAGTCAATTCATCCATATTGTGATTTGTGACTACTTGGGGTGAACTGTTAGGTGTATAATGGTGTATTCTCTTTGTTAGACTTTTCATAGCTGGTGATTTTATAATAGCCACATTCTCTTCTTCTTGTTCCTCCTCTTTTTGGTCCTGTTCGTATTCAAAAGTGACATTTCCATTAGCAGAGACGCTTGTGGGGAAAGTAGCGGCTACTGCTTTAGGAGAATGTGCCATTCTTTGTAATAATGAGTTCGAAGAAGATTGAATAGAAGGAGGTCTATTATGGTGAAGAGGACTGTATTTTGGCAGACTTGATTGAGGTGTAATTGAATCAGGTTTTTGCATAATATTCTTTGTCGTATTTATAGAGGCTATTGAATTCTTTTTAGCTAATTCTATAGATAAAGAAATTGAAGCAGAACGATAAGGTTCTGGTGGCGTCATCTCTGGCATATCTTCTTCTTGTTGTTGTTCTAGTGTTGAGTTGTGGTCGTCTACAATAACATTTACAGAAGTTGCTTTAACTGTTGGAGGCACTTTTGATGAAGTATTAGTGCTTAGTTCTGGTGAACGTATTAATAATTTATTTGAAATTTCTCTTGTCATTATTTTGTTATTCGCAGTAATGTCATTTGTTGTCCTAAACCAACTATCAAACATTTATTGTTTATAAAATGATAAAAAGGGGGAAGAGAGAGAGAGAGAGAAATATTTGGAAAATTTGAAAAAAAAAAAAAAAAAAATATTTAAAGGGGCTGATTGAACATGTGATCTGCATTGACTATAACTACATCACCGATCAAAAATAATATACTTCTTCTAGAATATTTACTAAGGATAAATTGTATATTTTTGGCATAAATATTTATCGCTTTAAAGAGCAACAGCAGTCATTTTTATTATAAATGCAAGCGATGTCTTTCGGGGAGGCAAGACAAACCAGTGCCGCTACATTTCCTTTTAGGCTGGTCATTTCCAAAGGCCGGTTGATCTTTTCTTTAGAGACTGTCTAACGCTGTCTGTCTGTCAGTGCGGTGTTAAATTTAAGGGCCATCGATCTTGATATACCACCATTTGTATTTCTTGTAGAAACCAGATACAGACACTAACTCCAGAACTCCAATCCTTATGGTACACTCAAAAGACGCTGACCGCCTACGATGTATAACACCGAATAATATGTAGGGTGGAACCAGTATCTGCCCATGACCAGCACTGATTCTATGAATGTTGGTGCGTAATTTTTGACGATCAGATCAGCCTCTTCTACCGGCAAGTGTTTGCCTCTTTGCATCGGTGAATCTGCCGAGAAAATGAGTATCTTTATTTACTTGGTACTGAGCACATTTGTACAAAGCATGGACAATCAGTTTGGATAAGCAAACCATAATGAGAGTCAAAAAATTAATCATAGCGTAGCACAGGTGCTCATTTTTTTATCGGAATGAAGGATTGAGTAAGCTATCTCGTACTTTACAATTACGCCTTACAAGAGTTGCTTTATTCAAAGCAAATGTTTCTAAACGACATAGACAATAGATTCTTTTAAACTTTTTTTTGGGTATCCATACCCAGCGACCAGACTGAAATTGAAAACCGTCCAATAAAGTGTTTGGCTTTATTTTTCTTTTTCTTTTTTTACCTTCAAAGAAAAGCGAATGGATACTACAACACCTGAAAATGAGCAACAAGCGAATACACAAAGAAGACAAATGAACAGGTCAAGCTTCTACATGTTGCTTTTCCTGTTTTCTTTGCTATTTTTTAACTTTTCAGAGGACAGTAACGTCAGAACTGGAAAACCAACAAAAACAGACATGATTGAAGAATTAGAACTAGAAAAAGAAAAATTAAACAACCTAACGTTCAATGATAACGTCACTCATGTAAAGAAAGTCTAAAATTACTGCTGTTTTACTTGTAGCTGACTTTATTATTAGCCATTACCGGATTCAGTAGAAGAACCATTACATGATTTATGGTCAATTCGAACATCACCTAATTCTCACTTTTATCATAATATCACTGGTATATTTAGAGGTAAACATTGAGACATCCCTTTACTGAAGTCAACATTAACTCAAGAGACACAGGTGAGTGGACTAATGCCAATATCAGTATACCAGAATCAGCAAATAAGACAGAGATGGAAGAAGCAAGAAAAGAATTCTTGTTTGAGGGTCCAGGCTCGTTTACGCTTAATTTGAAATCATCCTTATCAGTAGAAGAAGACGTTGATTATATCGAGGTAAATATTTCCCAAAGCCTATTGGACGTATCGTGTTTACATTTGATAGGGCTATATTCGAGTGAAGGACGCCGAGAAAAGTGATAGCGGCGCCCTTCTATTGGCAGGGGGGGTTCATTTTTTGAGAAATGGATCTCTTTATTTAATAGCGGTTCCAGAAGGGTAATTGTTGTGCGATTGATAGAAAGAACTGTTTGTTAATGCGTTTACTGCAGATATGCAACACCTTTGGATGATTTGTTACACATGTTGCCAAGCAACCAGTCACTTTATATGACAAGAAATGTTATCAACGAACAATTAGATAAGAGGATAGATGAAATTAAACAAGAAAGATATTGGGAATGGCAGGGAATGGAGGATACATGTAATACGACAAAGAAAAAAAAGAAAAAAAAAGGGATACATGTACTGAAAAACTAGCTTTATGATAGCTTCGAGTGATGCCCCCTTTGTATGTAATTTTCAGCTATTTGGTCAGCTTCATCCTGTTCCTTCCAGCGTAAAGTTGACAGATCTACTAGCCTATGAAAATGGTAACTGAGACATAATGAAATTCTTCCAAGGTGATTTATCATTTTTTATTATAGAGCTTGAATATCCTCAGGGAATCTCGACTATTGAAGCACCACCGCTTTTATTATCAACTGAAATGTATTCTCCCAATTGTCATTTATTACTATCCAGCCACAAAGGCCAAGGAACAAAGATTGAAGTCTATTATGATAAAGCAACAACTTATGCAAGTTTAACCAGTATTTTCGCTGTCATTCAAATATTTGCGCTTATTCATCAAATGGAATATACCCCCACTCCTTCTGTAAGCAATTAGGGAATACCAGAGGCACTCCTATAATTAACTATATACTTGATAGAGCGTATCCAATATCTCTTATTGGACAATTGCTATGCAAGCGATTATGGACGGTTATTTATGTCTTTTACATTTAACAACTGGCGTAGTCATTGAGAATGTTTTTATACCATTTGCAACAGCTGCCTTTTTCACATTTGTATTAGTATCTATCTTTGGGATGAGGTACCTTTTAGTGGTTTGGCGAATTCAGAGACCTGAGTCCATTCGTGCCAGTCAACCTACTACACCTGAGCAACCACCAGACACTGCACCAGATACAGAGAATTTATTACCTGTGGCTAATGTAAGAAGACCCAACCCAAACGAAGAGTCAAATCCTCAACGCGACATTACATATCTCTATTATCGATTATGTAAGTAACTTTTATTATTGTTGTTTTTTTTTTTTACTTATACTTTCTAGATGCTGTTTTATTACTGGGAATATTCTTGTTTTATCAATCCGTGACTCGATCTGCATTTGTACAAAATATGATTGTGGCGTCTTTGGGTTTCTTGTTTTATTCCTTCTGGGTGCCTCAAATAGTCCGAAATGTATTTAGAGGATGTCGACGTCCATTAAGTCATCGATATATTTTCGTAATGAGTATCACCCGACTCTATGTGCCTTTATGTAAGTATTTAAATGTGTTATGAAAGAAGAGGGGATCTTGACAAATTTTATTAGACTTTTATGCCTATCCTAACAATTTAATTGGACACGAAACAACACAATGGGTTTGGGGGTTGGTTGGCTATGTTGCTTTGCAAGTGATTATTTTATTGCTTCAAGATGCTTTTGGACCAAGGTTCTTTGTTCCATCAAGGGTAAGATGTTGTACAATAAAAGGATGCAGTGTAGTGTCTAATATTTGAACAGTATTTACCTCAAACATATAATTATCACCCTATTTTATCACACGGAGATGAAGAAACAGAAACAAGAACAAGCAAAGATTGTGCTATTTGTATGCTGCCTATTGACATGAATCCAAATAGCCATTCCAGTTTGAACGTTTTGTCTAGAACAAATTACATGGTGACTCCATGTCATCATATATTCCACACAGACTGCTTAGAAAAGGTAAACAAACACTCTATGTTTATGTGGGTAGGATTAACTGATATTTGATGTAGTGGATGAGAATCAAATTGGAGTGTCCTGTGTGTAGAGCCTATCTTCCAGCTTGTTAAAAGCGAACATCATATTCCCCCCTACTTTCTTTCATTATATGCACTTCTGTTTGTTTATCTATTTTGTTTGTTTGTTTTTCTCAATGAAAAACATCTTTTATTTTAGTTCAAAACGTGATTTTATTATGCAAGGTTATTTGAAAGTGTGGGATTGAAAGTGTGTGTGTGTGTGTGTGTGTGTGTTTTAGTGATCAAGAATACGTAAACAACCAGTGACGACCTTGTTTTCTAAAACGGTACCAGAAGGAATATCAATGTGTTCACCATGGTTAGCAACAATAATGACCGTACCACGAAGTTCAACGCCAGAACCAAAGCAAACATCACCAGTTACTGTCAAATGATCCAATTCCAAGATTTGAGGAATAGTTTTGAAGCGGTTCAAAAAGTCATTGACCTTCTTAAAGTGATCACCCAACTTGACAAGAGGAACGTTGCTGAACATTCGATCAGGGTTAATTTCAAGACGACCATGGATAAGCGAGTAGAGATTAGAGGTCACCAAGAATAAGTCAGAGGTGGACTTGACAGGCAAGAAACGTGTACGGGGCACATTAACACCGTGAGCGTTCTTGAAATGCTTAATACCAGCACCTACGGCAGTTTCGAGTTGAATCACTTTCTCACCATGAGGAGTTGTCTTGTTATTGACAATGATTTCAAGGTCCAACGCTTCTTCATCCATGACACGCTTGATAGCCTTCAAGTTGATCCACAAGTTATTCGTATTGAAGATCTTGAACTTTTTAACAGACTTGAAATCTTCGACGTGTTCGTCAGGAACTTGAGCAATTTCTAAGAGACGGATGTGACCAGCGTCGTCTACAAGAGTACCACCTTTAATATCAGCCTTGGTCTTATCAGTCACTTCCATGATGAACTCGGCATCGGATTCCACCATATGATGGAGAATGTTAAGATCAACAGTAGCACCCAAGTTATCCACATTAGAAACAAAGAGGTATTCTTTACCTTGAGCAATGAGTTGGTCGAGGAGGCCAGAATTGTAGATAGATTCATATAAATCGCCGTGACCTGGAGGATACCTTATTTTTGTGTAATCATGAATATATGGACATTTTTATGCATAGAGAGTTAACTTACCATTGTTCAATGGGGGAGTTGGGTGATCTAGCAACGGGAAGCATGGACTCTTTATTGATACGAGGATGACGGCTTTGGTTGAAAGTGATGATATCGACATTATGAGTAGCATACTTTTGAACAATGCGCTTAGTGTCGTCATCGGTATTGAACGAGTTCATAAGAATGAAAGGAACACTGACATCATACTTTTTGTTCAAATACTAATAAAAAAAAAAGTGTTGAGTTCTATAGAGTTTCCCGCAAGAAATTGTTTCAGTTTACCTCAATTTGGCGAACACTTAAATCCAAAAAGGTCATACCGTCGCGAACTTCAATAGCAGATTTAGGACCAACACAGCCCATGGTAGTACCCAAACCACCGTTTAACTTCAACACAGCCAACTTTTGAAGATCAGAAGTGTCATTGATTTCGGGAATAGTAGAGTAAGGAACAATTTGTTCAGAGGATGGAGTTTGGATCTTGTCCCAGTCCCTAATGGTTTTTTTTTTTTTTTGTCTCAGTTACTCTTTAGCACGCTCAACCCTTTTATAATACTTACAACTTCTTTCCCTTGGATTTTTCATCGAGGAAACGAGTAAAGAGCATATAGAAACCGTCCATTTCTTGAGAGAAATACTGTTACAAAAGACACTTTAAGCCTATACATCATTGACGTGTATTATATGACACTTACTTTGCGTTCGTCTTCATTTTGGATTTGAGAGGCTAACTTTGCCAATTCAGATTTCATGGCTTTAGCAGCAGCGGCAGAACTTGCCCCTTGAAAGTCCTACATAGAAGTTCAGTTAGATATCTCGCGTTAATTTGCAATGATCACTTACAAGAGTTGAGAGGGTGTGAGGATGGTGACGTTCATTACCGACAGTAGTAGGCTTTTTTTCAAATGTCATATTTTATTTTATTTTATTTTTTGGTGAAAAGAAGAAAAAGAAAAGGCTTTTTTTTTTTTTGAAAAATCCATGCCCTTTTATATGAATTTCTCTTCCCGTAAACAAAAATATGATTTCCGATACTTTCCCAGATTTTAAGGGTCATGCCCTCTCTTCTCTAATGACAATCTTTTCCAAATGTAAAAATAAGGGATCAAGGACTGATAATCACTTGTATCACCTTCCTTTCTTCTACCCCAACATTTCCTATAAGATAAAACTAAATTTAGTATATTTTGATTGGCCATATTTCCTTCTTATTTTTGTGATCTCTTTATGTAGAAGATTTTCTTTATGAATGAAACCACAGCGGATAGTTATTATGGAAATTTCCCTTGTATGAAATAAAAATCTCCTTTGGTTTATCTAAAAGGGCCGTGCGGAAGAATTCGAATAGCAACTTTCTTTTTTTTTTTTTTTTTTTAGTGTAACTGTTTCTCGTGTACTGTGCTTCCAATGTCAGTTTTCTAAATGTTTGAAAACTCGGCCTACTTTTTTTTTTTTTTTTTTTTTTTTTGAAAAAAATTGCCATAGTTCTTCAAAATAATTTGCAAATGGTTTGGCCAAACTTAAGGGTTAAAAATGCTAAAAACATTGCTAGGATGTTGGACATTACTCTGTAAGTGCCTTTTAAGTGTGGCTATGAATTATATACACGTACTTTTTCAGGATTTTTGCTAAATGTACACGTTCACTACACACGAATTTCTGTTGAATCTTTGCTGAACAATAAATATCTCCTTTGTATATATCTGACTGCTCTTGCGATAATGGGTTCTATGCATCACCATCAGAGAACAAAGAAACATAATAGAACACATAATTTGGCAACACTTTCTCCTTATTGTTTATAAATAGGAACACCTTTTTTGACTGATCTTTTTCTTTTACTTTTATTTTATGCATTATATGTGAACTTGTATCGTTCGAGAAGGGGTCTCACTGAAAAGAAAATCAAGACTATACAAAGCCCTTCAATTTTGAAAAGCTCTTAATAACTGCTATGCTCATCTTATACTTGTGCTCTGTGTGATGAACGAGTGATATTTATATTTCCCTCTGTTGATTACACTGTTTTCCATGAAAAAACAACCCAGTCATTTGCAGCCTGGTGTCGCAGTATAACAAGCTGAATTTTTTACTTGCAAAGGAAAAAAAAAAAAAAAAAAAAGCTCAAAGAGTCACTAGAGAGCTGTATAGTATTCTGGAGGACACTTACTACGGTAAACCAAGATATGCATGACAGAATTGAAATGATCTCTAACGTATTTAATTATAGACGGCCTTATTAATTCCATCATTTGTACTTACCTACCAAGGTACCAAGAATCATTAAAAAACCTGCAAAAAAAAAAAAAAAACGGATGTGAAATCATAGAGTACGCGCGAAAATCACCAACAGGTGGTGACATTACTTCTAGGACAAGACTGTTAAAGTCCATGGTAACCAATTTGAAAGAGAAACCTTTAGCATCAAACACCACTTAAACCACGTGATATACAACCCAATGTACATGCTATGATGGAAGGTTTAAATGCTGATGGTAACACCCAAGATTTGCTGACTTACCTGAAGTTTGTGAATCATGATGTTTGCTTGGTAGCTTTTGACTTTGCTGGTATCACAACCAGAAGCACTGACATTATCGAGTTGGTTGGGGGGAAAATTCCTGTTTAAAAAAAAATAGCGATTGAAACGTTTGCTCAGTGCAACAAGAAGGTGTTTCTTTTTGACACCGAAAAACTATTAGTTGAAGATGATGATGCATTGCAAAAGTTTGAGAACAGAAAAGACCCAAAAAAATTAACAATTGTCAGGATATAAATGATAGCTCTCAGAATCATTACGGCTTCGCTTCATTGAGACGAAAATGGGTGGGTTTGCTTTGGTGTTGTAAGCAAATTTCAAAGTATTGCTAAATTTCTTGATGTTTCCATGACAAAGTAAACGCCATATATTATTATAGGGGATTGTTTACATCCATTTGAATTCTTCCGCACTGCCCTTTTAGATAAATCAAAGGAGATTTTTATTTCATACAAGGGAAATTTCCATAATAACTATCCGCTGTGGTTTCATTCATAAAGAAAATCTTCTACATAAAGAGATCACAAAAATAAGAAGGAAATGTGGCCAATCAAAATATACTAAATTTAGTTTTATCTTATAGGAAATGTTGGGATAGAAGAAAGGAAGGTGATACAAGTTATTACCGTATCAGTCCTTGATCCCTTATTTTTACATTATAGTATCATAATCTTATCGCTGCCATCAAGGAAAATAGACTACTCTTATTTTACGGCCATTTTTTTAAGCTTTATTGTGTAGGTGTCTCGTAAGCTGATTATTATCTATATAATGCTTTTTGAGAAAAATGGTAGTAACAAAGCTCATCTATTATTCATGCATGAGAAAAAGCGTGTTTTTCTATCATAGAAGAAGCTGATGTCACAATAAGCGGTACTTTTTTTTTTTTTTTCCTTGCGCTATGTTTGTGAGAGCCTTTGCCTCTTCTGCGTTTGTATTTTCTTTCCGCTTTTTTTATATACAAGTAAATGAACTCACTTTCCAACTTTCAAATTCCTGACGTTTGGGAGGTCAAGGTATTTTCTCATTTTTTAATTATTGCTTTATAAACACTTCTAATTTTCCTTTTTCTTTCAAAAGGATGTTGTTAATAAATTGTGAGTAAAAAAACAAACCCAATAATGATGTTCATTATTAACGCTAATTTTAAGGAAAAATGTCGTGCTAAATTACACTGAAATGGAAGCCAAAGTTCACGATGCCACTAATAATGAGCCTTGGGGTGCTTCCACTACACTTATGCAAGAGATTGCTCAAGGCACTTTTAGTTAGTAACTATCTACCTCAAATAACTTTGAAATGGTTGGCTGACTCTATTTTTCTTAGTCAATATTTTAATGAGATTATGCCAACCATCTATAGACGATTCACAGAGAAAGAGTCAAGGCAATGGCGTCAAATTTACAAGGTGAGTAACAGCAGAGGCATAGGCTTCCTCCCACTTTCTCATATAAACACTCTTAGGCATTAGTACTTTTGGAATATCTTGTAAAGAACGGTTCCGAACGTGTTGTGGACGACGCTCGTTCTCATGCTTCGATTATAAAAGTCTTACGTAACTTTTATTTTATTGACGAAAAGGGCAAGGACGAAGGACTTAATGGTAAATACACACATAGCTCCATAGAAGGAACTTTACAATAACGTCATTTTCTAGTCCGTAATAGAGCCAAGGAACTTCTGGAATTGCTGAATAATACTGACAAAATTAGGGAAGAGCGTAAGCTTGCTAAGAAAAACAGAAACAAGTATGTAGGTGTAGGATCTGATGCGTCTGGAATGCGGTCCATGGGAGGTATGTCCTCTGCTTCCTCTGCTTCTATCAGTGGGCTCGGTGCAGGACTTTCGAAATACATTGGCTTTGGAAACGATAAAGGAGGCGTCAGCTTCAATGGTGATGGATACAATTTTGGAGATGCGAGCTCCTATCGTCAATACAATGGAAAATACGATTTGGATGATGATGAAGGTGGCTCACCTACCAAAGAAGATGATTCGTTTGAAGAAGCAAAGACAAACAAGCAATCCAACGACGATGACTGGGGAGACTTCACTTGGGGCGAGCCTGTACAGCAACAAGCGGCAAATACCAACAAGTCAAACAGCAACTTTCTTGATGATGACTTTGCTGATTTCCAACAGGCTGAAATTGTTAGCACCAATACCCTTCCACAACAACAAGTTACTCAGAAACAAGATTTGTTTGATTTGTTAGGTAGCTCCTCCTCTGTATCATCACCCAGTGTTAATTCAGACCCACAAAGGCAATCAATTCACATTTTTGAAACAAAACAGCCTTTGACACCTACAGGATATCAACAACAACAACAACAGCAGCAGCAGCAGCAGCAGCAAACTTCTAAAAAGGAAGAGGAGTCACCAGCACCTATTATGAACACAGGTATGTGGGCTCAAGCATCTAATTTTGTATCCCTTGATTCTTTGGGTAAAAAGGCAAACACAACTGCTCCTACCAAAGGTCCTTCTATGAACGCCCTGAAAACAGATAGTGTGAAATCGGATTGGAACAATTGGGCCAATAAAAATCAAACAGCAGCACCCAAGTCTTCATCTTCTGCCTTTGATGACCTTTTGCTATAAAAAATAAAATAAAAATTATATCTTCTATATTTGTGAAAATACACTTTGAAAATAGACTATATATTTTTCAACATGCATTTTCTTATCAACCTATTAGCCAATAAGATTTTTGGCCTCAAAAAAAGTATGTATATATATTTACACAACAACACTAATTTTTGGTTCTTTGTTTTTTCTTTTTTTGCTGCTATGCCAGAAACTACAGTTTATTATGGTACTCTTGTCCACTCTGTATCTATTAAAGACCTAGAGATTCTTGAAAATGGCGTATTGGTTGTCAATGACCATGGCGTCATTACTCTTGTTGAAAAAAATGTAACCGATCTTGATGCTTTTTTGAAATCTCACTCTTTACACGATGCCAAGGTAAAAAGGCAATCCCTCCTCCACATGATGATCATCTATTCACTTTTTAAAATTAGGTCCAAAAATTAAACGCTGATCAGTTTATTGTGCCTGGTTTCGTAGATACCCACGCTGTAAGTTTGTTGATGTGTACAATAAACTGCCAAAACTGACTCATATTATAGCACGCGCCACAATATGCATTTGCTGGTTGCGGTATGGACCTTCAATTATTAAACTGGCTCGAGACATATACCTTTCCTTGCGAATCCGCCTTCAAAGACGTCGAACACGCTTCCAAAGTCTATGAAAAGGTGATTCGACGCTTCCTTTCCAACGGCACAACGACCTGCAGTTGGTTCGCTACTATTCATATTGAAGCCTGTCAAAAGTTGGTAGATATCATCGATACCTTGGGCCAACGTGCCTATGTAGGTAAAGTGAATATGGACCAAAACTCTCCCGATTATTACATCGAGTCTACTGAAAGCAGTCTTGAAGACACGCGCGCCTTTATCAAATACATTCAAAACAAGGGCAACCACTTAATTACACCAGTTGTGACTCCTCGTTTCGCGATTTCTTGCAGTTCTCCCTTGATGAAAGGATTAGGCAAGTTAGCGGATGAATACAAAGTACCTATTCAAAGCCATCTTTGTGAAAACCACAACGAAATTCAGTTCACCATGGAGCTCTTTAAGGATTCTAAAAACTACACGAGTGTCTATGACGACCATGCATTATTGAATGAGCGCACATACATGGCTCACTGTGTTCATATGACAGATGAAGAAATTGATTTGATGGCCGAGCGCAAGACAGGTATGGCACATTGTCCCAATTCCAACTTTTCATTGCATAGTGGTGTGTGTGACGTGAGACGCTTTTTGGCTAAGGGTATCAAAGTGGGTCTGGGCACTGATGTGGCTGGTGGTTTCTCTCCTTCCATGTTGGGCGCACTTCGATCTACTTTCTTTGCTTCCAAGACGCAAAAGATCATCCATCGTGATGTTTTACATGACGAAGACTATGTGCCCCTGAGCCCTCCTGAATTGTTGTATTTAGCTACTTTGGGTGGTGCTCAAGTGTTGAATTTACAAGATAAGATTGGTAATTTTGAACAAGGGAAGGCCTTTGATGCTCTTTGGGTAGATCTAAAAGACGGCACTGTGGATCTTGTGGGTACTGAAACTACACTTCAAAAGGTGGAAAAATTCTTATTTAACGGTAGTAACCAGAATTTGAAGGATGTCTTTGTACAAGGAAGACGTGTCTCTGGTAGAAATTAGATAATATATACTAGTATTCTCATTTAATAAAGGGATGTAAATAAACTTAAAGAGGTGAAGAGTTTATATGGTATAGGCAGACAGACAGTGATTATTTGATAACAAAAAAAAAAAAAAAGGACTTGACCTCATTGCATCACTCAAGCATCGAAAACCATAGTCACAGAGAGTCTTGTGAGATGCATTGAGCATGTTGCTATGATATATAAGATGAGACGAGTTTTAAACAGCTCTCTTTATCGTTCCTAAATTTTTTTTTAAAAAAAAAAAAATAACAATATTGGAGCCTTTACGTTTTCTCTAGAAATGCCAAAACATAAAGATCAAAAAATCCAGAAATCACTCTTCAGTTACTTTTCAGTTAACAAAACACAATCAAAACCAACTGAGAAAGAGAAACTACAAAAGATCTCGGACAGTTTAGAGGATCTTTTCTTAGAGAAGGAAAAAAAGTAAAAAAAACGACTGCTTAATCTTACCTAACGAATTATTCATTGTACACAATAGTAATGTAAAACAAGTAACCATTCTCATTGAAAAGCCAAGTCGACCCGAGTCAACCACTAATGCTGAAAAAGATGCACCAAACGAGGATAGTGAGTGCATCAATGAAACAGCTACGGAAACAGTAAACGTTGTCAAGGACGATCATATGACCGAGGCTGAAGAAGAAGAGCTGATTCACAAGCCTCTTAAAAAGAAGAAAAGACATATTATATATGATGACGAAGAAGAGGAAGAAGAAAACAAACTGTTTAAAAGAAAGACATCTGAAAATGATGCTAATGACTATTGTGAGGAGGAGGAGGAGGAGGAAGAGTTACATGTAACACGACCAAAGAAGAAAAACAAACATATACTTATCAACGATGATGACGATGAGGCAGAGGATGATGGTAAGGGCGATAGAACAGATGATTGCAAAAGACTAATATCTTTTCTAAAAGATAAAAAGGATTTTAGAGAGGATTTGGAGTTTCTCGACAAGACAGGTGTGATAGCTAACAATAAGAAACGACATAGATAGTTAATTGAGGGATGAATAGATATTTTACAAGAAAGAACGCGTGGAAAACAAGTCTCACGATATACAGAAGCATTGCAGAAACTTAAAGGTGAGTTTATAGAAATTAAAGCATAGGTATTTATACATGATATTGGTTAGATAAGAAGAGCAAGCTGGCAGAATACGATAAAGTAGATAAGGGACCAATTGAATCGTATACAGTAGTTTTAGATAGTTCTGAAGACGAAGAAGATTTTGTCGTTGATGATGATATTATTGACGGTGAAAAAGCCAATGTAGAGAAAGCAGAGCTGCCTGGTATGAAAGTACATGGAGCGCAAACAACTACTTATTTTCCTATTAAATGTAGCTGAATTTAGTAAGGGTAGAACATTATCATTCAAAAGACAGCTGGAAATATATATACTGTATTTGATTGAATTAGTATTGAACCCTGTATTTGATATATGTAAGATGATATCTATACATGATAATAGTTATGTAAACTGACATAGTGTATATACATAAAAAGCGTCTGAATCAAAATACCTTTTAGCAAAAGAGGCAGTTATGAAAAGAATCCAAGGTTACAGGGACTCAATAGTTACAAGTGATGTTTGGTTACCATCATTCAAGGTATTTGTTCTACCTGACAATGTGTACATGTACTTACTAAGTTATATATTAGGAAGCAGTGGATAGATATCCCAACTGGCACATACGAAGACCACATATAGCAGATGACTTTATATATTGTGAAGCATGTAGATCAAACAAACCAGCTACAATGCAAGTTAAGCTTTCTTCTGATACAGATCTTACTTCAGAGACCTTGTTTTTGGGTAGTGAATGTTTTAGGAAGGGAAAGTTGTACCATGAATCCAAGCACTTTTCAGAACATATGTACCATAAAGTGAAAGAGTTAGTAGAAGATGCACGTAAAAAGATGCGAAGATTCGGTGGTAAACAACAAGGTGTAAGAATTTTTAAGAGGTTAGAACGCTCTGGAGATATTAAAAAGGTAAAGTACTATACTGGTTTATTACTTGATGAATATATACATAATACAACATATATAAAGTTGACAAAAGATGTAAACGCGCTTTTCAATGATATTGTAATGGTGTATAATTTAAAAGGGCAAAGAGCAAGAGTAGCGCTTGATAGCAGTAGTGAGGACGATGAATCTGATTAAAAATGGTGTTGTATTTTCAATAATACTTTTTGGGAAGATGGTGGTTCAAAATTGGAAATATACACAATTACAAATAAAAAGTCTATTGTTGAGTACATAACATGATTAATAACAGAGAGGGTAGTAACAAAAGAAAAGGAAGCGGCTCTTGGTCTTTTTTTTTTTTTTTTTTTACTGCTGTTGTATAAGGGATTATTTCTTGTGAAGAGTTATCTTTATAGTTGGCATGGTGACCCTACTGGCACCAAATTCCTCGCTGTTCTTGAGCCTTTAGTAATAGTGTGTCTTCCATAGTGCTTCAAAGAGAAGTAGGCATTTTTGTCATCGTCATTCAAAAAGGGATAGCTAGGTTTATGCATTGTATAACCGTAAGGTAGGACATCCCTCAATATTACCTTAAATGTCCACACATGTCTTCTAGTACAAACTTCAACTTGCGCTTTGGAAAAGATGTATCCTCGTTTTAATTCATCTATATATTATTTTCTGCTTTGTGTTGTTGATGAGTTATGTTTCAAATACTCCCAATATTCATCGTGATGCAATCTGTTTATGCCTCTAAATATATGCTTTTCACGTGTATTAGGCGTTTATCCTTATTTTCCCGACCCCAATAAAAAAAGCTAAAGAAGAGGGCTGGATGAACACAAAGAGTTTAATTATGCTGAGGATTTTTCATTGGACAGAAGAGAAATTCGAATTCTATTTTTCAAAATTGTGCAAAACAGCATTGTACGTTGGGAAATTAAAGAAACATGCAAAGCGTCTAGTTTTTGTTGATCCTGCGCTCTTTATACTTGCTGTCGTGATGTATATGTATCCATGGACTTCTATTGACAGTAATTGCTACTCTCACTTACTATTCACGTTTTTTTTTTTTAAGATAAACTTGGCATGTTCCTGTTGCAAGCTGTACTTTCAGTTTTGTCCGTCTCGGCTATAAACAGGAACTGTTAATATATGTACTGTTAGCCGCTTTGCTGGCATTGTGATAAGGTTTCTCTTGACTAAAGGAAGAAATGCAAAATAAATATCTTTTCTAGTACATCATTCTCAGGGCAACAATGAGACGACTGTCAACGGTTTGCTGAATAAAGTTGTATCTATAAATCTCAATGATAGAATGTGCTTACTATACTGACTGTCCTATATGCAATCTTTCTATATACAATACAAGACTTCAATTAAGCAATCATTGCAGTACACATAGTATTCCCCGTGTAGACAGATATAGCAATTATGTTTTTTATGAAATCTGGCTTTGGTACCAATATATAATTAAATCATATGACTATTCGATTTGTGGTACACCATCAACTGTTCAGATATCAGCTACTTCCCAAGCTACTATAGGATCTCAATTTCGAACAACAAATATGGCTGCTGGGTTTAAGGAAAACTACCAAGCTGAAGAATGGGAACGTGGGTGGAGGTAAAGAGGACGCACTCAAAGTATACTAAAGCAACCGAAATAAATACGATGGTTTAAAATTATTAAGTTTATCTCTCTTTACCCTCTCACGGGCCTTATATTGTAGACAATTTCTGGTCAATTCTAAATGGCGCATTCTATATAGTACTCTATAATATCAAACGTATAAAAACCCATCATTTAGCCAACAGCTTTGGTAAAAAACCGCATAAACATTAAATTTTTGGTTAAATTTGATAGAAGAGGGTCGAATTGTTTTGAAAAAACGTGAATAAAGAGCTGTATAGATCTAACACTCTCTTCCAGAATAAACACATTCATTGCCCTGAATGCAGAGGGCTGGTAAGAATAGATTCACTAATACGAATTATTCGAACTAGTGCAATTTTCAGGTCATCACTGCGGAAATTGAATATGTGGGGCAGCAACCTTCTTTGCAGACTTCAAATTTTTTATGATATTATTTATTTGTTGGTTGCTTATAATATATATTTTTTTTTCTCTTCTCTCTCCCTCCCCCTTTTTTTTTTTTTTTTTTTTTTTTTTTTTTTTTTTTTTTTTT